>JADBJO010006055.1:126071-143895 GCA_016801955.1 Conus betulinus
TTCCATCAAATATAGTCCAATGTTATGTAGGCAACTGTTAAAAATGGGTTTTAAAAATAAAACTTACAGTACAACCACCGCCCTTGCTTGGCTTTGCGACTTCTGATCTGCTTGCAAACAGCCCACAAGACGCTTCAAATGATGAAGGCGATCGTCAATGGAAGGAAGCAAGAAAGCCATACACATCTTTCATCATTCATCTCATTGCAGGGCTCAGACCTTACATAAGCGGTTAATTTGACTGTCACCAAGAACTGTGGTCAGGACAAAATCCTATTTTGCTTTGTCCTCAAATGTTCATTTACAGAGACAGAGCAAATCAAGATAACATAGTCATTGTGCTGATGGCCTCTGCAGATGCTTGCAACTTCAGTAGTTAACAGGTGATGTATTACAACATGTAGGTGGGATAACCGTTTTCAGTGGTGTTACCATTTCAAGGGGTGGAAATACTGAAAGGGTTGAACTGTTTTAAAAGTGAGGCATTTTTTTTAATTAAATTTTTTCAAGTGGATATATGAGAACCCGAGCTATTAAGCAACAGTGGAGAAGGCGAAAAATACATCAATCAAATATCAACTATGGGCTGAACAACAAAAAAATATCCAATTTTCATATTTCATTATACTTTGTCCAAATATTTCCAAGATCATGACTTTTGGTTGAAAAACTTGCAATCTTCAGGCTCAACATTATGCAGTGTTTCTGTCATGAGAAAAGCCCTGTGCAAAACCCTGCTGTGCTGCTCGAGGCAGAGCCAGCAAGATGATTTTATTGTGCTGCACACATGTCAACACAACGGAAATGCTGACTGCCTTTTTTTCTTCATACTTACCTGTCCAAACCAATGGTGACATCTCCACTAGGCATAGAAACACACTATACAATCAGGAATTCTCTTGAAAAAAAAAAAAAAAAAAAGAAAGAAAGAAAATAGAGAGTGGGGAGCAAACTTTACCTTAAAACCACCTGGATTACAGGAACGGTCTCCACTGGTGAACATGATCCCATCAACTCACACCCCACGCGGCATAATTCAGTTTTCTTCTCTTTCTTGGCTCTCAAGCGCTCTACAAATGGATTCACAAAAAAGTGTTCCTTCAATTCAGCATCTCCTGCTCGGCCCGAAAGAGAACCCTTCCCCCCCCCCCCATCCCGCAAGCCGAAAATTCCCAGGAACTGTTAACCGCTTCCCTGTGCTCTACAGTCACCACTGTTATCAGGGCGCCTTGACCAACATTTCGACACCGCAGTTCTCCAGACATTTGCAAGGTCCTAGTGGACATTGTTTTCTTCCCCTCGACAAGCATGAGACCTGTATTGTCTGCATCGGCTGTTCCCCTTTCTCCCACTGCAGCTCGTGTGAGTGTTGGCCTTGATTCCTACTTAACGCTCAGCTTTTGGACTTTGGTCTGATGGTTTGCCAGTTCTGGCGAGAGGGCAAGGTCCGCGCTTCCTGCTTCACTGCTTCAACTTTGTGTTTTCTGGCCAGCATCTCTCTGCCAGCATGCATGCAGGACCCCTGCCCCCAAGTGACCTTAAAGGTAACTGATTTCCCATTGTTTTCCAGGTAGGCCTCTGAGAAGTTTGCTACCCATGAAGCTGCACTGGCTTTGAGAGTTGCCCACAGGGTGCAACTCAGGGGGAGGGGGGGGAGTGAGGGGGGTTGCCAATGGTTGCACCCCAGGCTTAGTGTGGGGCAGGGAGAACTGGTTTTTTTGCTCTGACCCGCTCAAACAGAGGTATGATGATGTGGATGTGGAGCAAGCAGGAGACGGTGAGAGAGAAGAGACTGAGCATGATGCTGACTTTTTATTATGGTAATACGATGATGATGATGTTTCTCCTTCCTTGGGAAGTCTCTTCAACTTGGCTGGCAGTCAGAAATGCCTGGTTCATCATTACAAATAATTCTCTGACAAAACTTTTTTTTTGTTCCTGGTGCTGAAGATTCTGAGTCCCTTCATTTCTTCTCTTCCAAGAAGACAGTGTGGGTGAGTAAAATAAAAAAGAAAAGCATCTTTTAGACAGGACAGATACTGATTTATTTGCTGTTGTGGTCCAAGTGCTGTTGCTGTTCTGGCAGTGGATGGGTAGGAAGCCAGTCCATGGTCCTCACCCTGATCCTCTAAGGTCAGCCCCCCGCACACCATGACAGATGTGACCCCATGTTGTGGGCAGTTCAGGAAAACCCCTGGCTCTCCAGGGCTACATTCAGAACATGGCTGGGGTGGACGAAAGTGACCAGCTGAGGCGCCGCTAAAATTGCAAGACAATGAAGTGTGGTGAAACAGCTTTTCTTCCACCTCTCTTCACTCTGACCCTCATCCTGTGTGAATGTTCATTATTAGTATAGCAAAGCAAGCCAGGGTGTACACAGTGTCAATGGAGTAGGTTTTCAGAGTTTCTTGGTTTCTTTTGTGAGTGAAACAGACTGTTTCAAAGACACTGTGCTTCCCTGGATACACATACCCAGACATCTGCCTGTGCCAATTTGGATGAAGGAAAAAAAGGATTTTTTTTTTACCTGGTTCTAGAAGATGAAAGATGAAGGTAGCAAGTTTGATATTTTCGCCCCAGCTAAACTCAATATGTTTTTTCAACCAGTTCTGAAAGTTTCATGTCCTTACTCCTAAAGTTTGAAAAATATATTTGATAACTTACAAAACGGTCTTGTCCCATGGGAAAGTAAAGGGGAAAAAAAAAACTCCCAGTACTGAGTGAGTTAACTTGATGTTACTGTATATTCACCTTTGCTTTACTGTTTTTTTGGGGTTTTTTTAGCAATACATTGTGTCTTATTGTGAATAATCATTGCCTACTACACAGCAGTCAGTGACAATGTCTTGTAAGGTTGTTTTCATGGGTCTTCTCCTTTTCCTGATCATTTTCTTTTCTCAAAGTTGACTTATGTTAATTGATACTTAAGGTAGAGCAGGAACAATCCTTTTAACCTCCACGAATCATTGAGACTCCGGGCCATTTGGTGGCTTTGACGCCAAGCTCTGAGATGAGTTTGAGGTCAGCCTTGTGCACTTTGAGTTTGAGCAATGATTTATCTCTCAGAGATTACCCACCATCCTTTTCGCTATTCAGTCATTTGTATGGACAGGTAATATAAGAAAAAGGAATTTACTACTAAAAGTAGCTTAATGATATACTTACCTGTCCAAACACAAGGACACCATCACCCCTTCCTGCAGTGTGGAAAGGGGAGAAAAACTGAATTATGGCACAGGGAGCAAGTCAATTATGTGTTTGCCAGGGGAGACCCACTCCTGTATTCCTGGTGGTTTAGGGTTCAGTTTTGATTTTTTTCTTTTTATTTTAGAGAGATTCCTAATGTATAGTGTGTTCTTTGCCCAGTGGAGATAGGCTTATGCTTGAACAAATGTGTTTATCATAAAACTATTTTTAGTAGTAAATTTCTGTTTTATGAGTAAGCACAACACCCTATGCCTCCCATATAAAAATGGCAGAAGTTTGCATGCTTTCTGGTTATTGCACCTTTCGTAAATCAACTATGCCATGACTGACTGCTAGTCAATGTGAGTGAGCAATAGGCCCAGCTGACAGCAGGAATGCCATCAAATTCCATCACAAATGTTTATATTGTGTACATCTCATCTCAACAATCACCAATCACCAATTCCATCACAAATGTTTATGGTGTACATCCATCACAATGACACCAATCTCTGGCATTGCTTCCTCTCGTGACAGTCTCCACTAATGACCAGGGCCATAGGCGAAGGTCACTCATAAAAACTCAACTAGTTGATTGCCTTGATTCACCTACAGCATTGTGCAGAATCCATTTTCATTCACACTATAGCAGCACAATAGCCTAAAAACATTGTCAGCAACCACACCAGTGCCTATGAACACAACACAGTCCGATATCCAGCTGACCCCTCCCCCACTCAGGCCTGCACTGCAGACCCCCGGTCCCACTAAGAGAGGACCTGCACTGACAGTTCAGCACTGGCCGGCCCAAGCTACAGTTTGCTGATAGCACCTTGATTGGGATGTTTGCCTGGCTGTGGCAGAAAGAACACTCTGTCCACTGATGGAAGTCACATCAATACTTATCAGCTGATGGCCCACCTCAGTATCTGGAGATGAATCAATGAATGATGTACTGCCAACAAAAGGCTGGATGCTTAATGGGAGGCTCCAGTATGATGATGTGGGGTAGCTCTGCCTGAACTAAGTCCTGGCACCCATTGTCTTCCCCCCAAAAATGACGCGAGATGAGCCCATCGCCGCACATCATGCAACACTACCCCATACCAGGCGTTGTGGCCTGCTTTTGTTCTCTTCTTCCAGTGACAAAGAAAACTTCACTCTGCGGCAAATGATAATACCAGTCCCCCAGCACACAGCCAAGCTTATGGCAGAGTTAGTTTTTCCCATGTCATAACATTAGGGTGAAACAGTTTGCTATCATTGCCAGCGAGATCTCAACTTTGTCACAGTGTCCTCGCATGCACGTCTTCACCAGCCATGCTGCGCGTTGCTGATGGCTTTAGTAATTTTCTTAACACAAAAAAAAAAAAACATCAATCTCTTTTTTTTTTTTTTTTCCTTCCAACCAAATGATGGAAACTGTCTTTCATGTTCATATTAACGGTTTAGGTGTGAAACTAATGGGGTTTTTTTGTTTTTTTGTTTATATGGGATGGGTTATTTTTGTGACACAAGCGCGTGCGCGGAAACCAGGCCCTGTTGCCATATTTTGATGTTGAGTAGGTCAAAAATATCTCAACTACGACTCACACAACACTGTTTTCGGGTATTAGAATAAATTGCAGTCCACAGGATTTAAACAGTACACAGTTTCAAATGTTTTACATCCTTTCCGTAGATCCATCAAACAAACTTAATAGTGCCACGTTTCCCTGAAACGCTAGCAGCACATACAAGAATGTAAAAGAAACTAACATACTCATCCTTAAAAAAAAAAAAAAAAAGAAAGAATTTGTTATAGGAGCATTCCATCACAAAAAACAGAACGAACAAACAAAAAACCAGGGCCCATTTCTGGAACCCACTGCAAGAGCAACTGCAACAAACATGCAGCATAGTGGGCATAAACATACAGCAAGCTCTGGTGCAGGCCATCAGTGATGTTTGGCCTAGTGGTGAAACCCTCTACGTGGAACCACATACCTTTCTGAATTTATCGCAGCCATAGATGTTCAATACGCATTTTGTCCAGTCCCTAAAGGGGAACATTATTCACATGTTTTAAGGCACTTGGTTATTCATGATAATTAAGGGTATAAATGAAACTGTTTGGTTTATGGTAATTGAAAAATCATGTGTTTTCACAATATGAACATCACACACAACATGTTGAATGTTAGTTTGCAACAATACTTTGCTTCATTAAAAATGGTACCTGTTGGGTGTACCCTTGAATTAACGGTCATTTATTACAGGAACAATTGTAATTTGTCTTTTTGTATGTCAGTGTTATAAACACATGATCCATTCAGTTAAAGCATAAATAAGTATGTCAAGTCTTAAACTTTTAACAAAAACTTTTTGCTTTCTCCACATAAAGTCTCCTGTTTTACAATCCAAGTGCAACGCGTTTTCTTCAAATTCACGTACCCCATATAAAATCAGTGGTAAACCCCAAAAGGAAACTTGAACAGCCTTAAATAGAACTGTCTATTTCCGTATCATTCATTAAAAACACACCAAACATTGTACATACTAAATATACACAGTGAAAGTTTGTGCCAATGTGCACTAATTTCACTTTGCGCTTATCATAAGTCTTGTCGCCCATTTTACTCACTTTTCAATCAGCAATGTATGCACATTACCATGTTTTCCCAGTCTTAGTCCCAGAGACAGACGGCTATGGGCTTGATCTCCTCTGCCCCTGTACATGCCAGCCCCCAACGTTCTCGTGGATTGTACGAAGTATACTGAAACATGAATGCAGAAAGCTTTCTAAATCTGTAGACAGTAAAACTCATACAGATCACATCACCATAAACTTCTCTTTTGAAAACATAGTAACACAAGCATAGATAACATTTTTCACACAGCGATACATGTTAAACGAACACATGTTGAAATGTTATGCAAAATAATATGGGCATGCCATGCATAGGTGTGGTGTGTGGTGTTTCTTTGTGTGGTTGTGTGTGTGTGGTGGTGGTGTGGTGGGCGTCTGCAGTGTGAGGTGGTGTGTTTGATGGTGTGTTGTGTGTGTTGTGGTGTGGGTGTGTTTTCGATGCCAGGGTTTGCATGCCATGCAAGATGTAGAGAAACCTTAGGGAACAATCTGATCAAACATGGGTCTTTTTGAGTCGAACCCCCCTTCAGAAGCAAACGTGGGTGGGGGGTTGTTCGCCCTGAACGTCTTACTTTACACTCTCAACTATTATGATACACACCTGCCTGCTATCCGAGAGTTGTTTTTTGTTCTAGAGCTGCCACGAAATTCTCTCCTTGTGCTGACATCCAAAATCTTTATGTCAGGTAAACTTTGAAAACAATAAAGTAGTAAACACAGTATTTTTCCAGGTATATATTCAGATCAGTGGTTTAAAGCCACCGCCCCCCCCCACCCAGCCTGATTTCCCCGAGGTCCCCAATGTGGCATGGAGTACTCCTACCAAAATCATTAACACGTACCCACAAAAACTGCCAGTCCAGCGCTACGTTTTCCCCTGTCCTGTAGTGGATAAGTTTACATACACTAGTCCTATGGGAAAGGCAAGGCTGGAAAAGGATGTGAAAAAAAGTATGACTGTGCCACAACTTTTGCGTCAGGAAACAAAAAAAAAAAAAAAAAAAAAACCTTCTTTTCCTCACAAGATATGACTTGCCATCGCCTGTGCTCATTATCTTCGTATACGTACTGACCAAAAGGGTCTCTTTTTCCTTCAAAAAATGAATACCAAACATGGCAAAAAACAAACAAAAAATAAATGAAAAAACAGTCTTTGGTTTCAATGAAACCCTTTAAAAACATAACTCCTGTTTAAAATGAAGAAACTAAAAACCACTTTTCCCGTGTGTGAATGGAGCATAACATCTTAAACACATCGTGTAAATCCCCATTAACAACTTTGGAAGAAAGAACAAGGCCAAAATTGGACCATTGGTAAAAAAGGGATGCCCCTTTACCACAAGCAATGGAACCCTGCATGAAAATGAAAGAGTGAAAGGAACTACGGATGCCAGAAGTTAAACCATTCCTGACTGATGACACGTGAACGACTGAAATGAAAGCTCTGGCTTACGCTCTTCAGGTGGGCGCTACCCAGGCAAAGGCCAAAATCCTGTTTGTGTGCAAACCTGTGAATTGGATGTAGCACCTAAGAACCTTTGGTAAGTTGCTTTAAAATGCTTTGTTTATCATTTCCATTGATTAAATCATTTGAACCTGCACATCAAACATCAACAATAATCTAAGACTACATCACCATAAACATGCACCCACACAATGCAACCACCACAAAGCAATACCAGAACTGAGCTCCACCCCAACCAGCAAGAAACAATCACTGGAGATGAGAAAGTGAATTATAAAGGAAAGAAAATGGGAAGATGGGTAAGGGTCACCATTGCGCTCAAACACTTAGGAACTGTGCTGCGTGAATAGACTATTACAGTTAAGTCCCTGTGAAATGTCAATCTCAACAGGACACTCATCCTAAGTTCTGAAGCTATGAGTTCTTACAGGGTGTAACTGATGACCCCTTGCATTTCTCCCAAAGAATGCTCACCACAGCCTTACATGTGACCACTGTTCATCATGAAGCCTTATAACAATGGGCAAAATCCATAACATGCATGTACATGACAGTAAACACAGACAGAGGGAAAAAAGAAACAATGAAAAATACAAGGGGTAAAGTAGGAAGACAAGAAAGAAGAGAAGTGCACGCTGAAACCAACAACCGTACATAGTTCAAGTAACAAGCACAAAATCCAACGAAGAAAATTTCCAAATTATTTTCAATAATACACAGATGACCATTGAAGGGCCATGCAGGCACGGAGTCTGCCCTGCCTGGCGGGGGCATAATGAAACCTGGGAGTGCACTGCTGACCCTCCCAGAAAATGGAAGAGTGTCACCCAGAGATCATCAGCAAGAGTGGCCATGAAGACAACATCAGTAGTTCCACTACTCAAGTCAACCCAAGCAAGCTGATCATGATTCGAGCTCCACCCCCCCACGTTGCCAATAATGAGAAACAAGAATGGAGTGCAGCGCAAATCTACAAGAACTTAAAAGTATGCTGTGAATCTGGCAAAATAGCCTGAGGAGAGAAGGCTAAAATCAGGTCCAAAAGTCTCCACAGCAAAACTTGGAGAGCTAGGGGTTTTTTTAATGAATGTCGGCAAATACATCCTTCATGGAAACAAACAAGCTCCTTCATTTGGCAGCAGGAGGGACAAAAAACCATAGCCGCTGAAAGCAATGGTCAGCAGGAGCAGCAGAGAGGTGTCATCAATTTGGGAATCTGCGTCCAAGGAGGCACAAAAGTGAACTTCAAAGGCTTAAATTTTCCATACATAAGATCAGGGTTCCTCCCCTCGAGGCTCAGTGGTTAGTGCACCTGGAAGTCATTAAGTGGAAAATGGAACAAATCTTTCCAGAAGGGCCAATGGGTTCGAATCCCAAGCCAGGGCTTGTCCCCCCGAAGAACGGTAAAAAAAAGGGGCCCGCGTAAGGACAATCCCCGGAGTCATGAAATCCGGTGTTGGCTGCCCAACCCCCCCCTAGCTTGTGTCAAGGGAGTTAAAAGGGCTGAAACACTTGCTTGAATAAGGGCCTTCTACCTTCTGATACTTTCTCTGCTGCCGCAAAATACTCCACTCTCAATCCCTCACGAGGGTTTCTTTCTACCACATTACCATTTGACTCTGGAAGCCAAGTTACAGTGTGCCACACCTGCTCGTCGTCCATAACTTTCTGATTCAGTCTTGTTTATTGATTCAGAGCAATCTGGGCTACTTACTAAATGTCCCCGCAATCATGTTGAATGGGCCAGTTCTCCACTCTGGTCACTTCTGGCTGCAACTCTGCTGAAATGAGCAACAAACTTTTTTTTTTTTTTCTTTTTTTTTTTTTCTGTTGAGCAACACAACCTCACAGCCCAATGCAAAATGATGACAAAATTTCAAACAAACACTTTGCTGCTTTCTCCTCAAATCGCCACATCCTCACACTCAACCAGCTTTCCACATACCCTATATGTTCAGTTCAAAAATGTGGCGTACTCATTGAGACAGGCAGAAACAAGGTTGACATGAATAGCTCTTTGAATGGAGAGTGCTTGGATTACGTGGAATATGTGCAGAAGGACACGTTAAACGGTTTAGGTGTTCACACAAGCAAACAAGACTTTTTTACTCCACTATCCTCGCAGGCAGACTGCGGGTCCCTCGTTTTGGAGACATGGCTTTGGAATTTCGATTGTTGCGGTGGTATGGTCAGTATGCCCTCCTGGTGGCACATCATCAGACTCTGGCATATAACTCATGTCATATCTATCACATAAAGGCCGTTCCTGAAAATACTGTGTTCATGCAGATAAACAAATACTCTTCTTAAAGCAGTGGAGACACTATTATGGAATGAACGTGTTATTTTGAAAGAACTGAGAATTTCTTGCATGTTTCTTCATAAACTGAAAACAAATTGTTTGAGCTATAAAAGAGGTATAGTCCTACAAACAGAAATGAAATTTTACTACTGAAAGTAGTTTTTTCTTCATACTATTACCTGTCCAAACAAGATGCCTTGATCTCCACTTGGCATGGAACACAACAACACCATGACCGAATTCACATAAAAAAGAATTAAAATAGAGAGGGGGGGAGCTAATTCTCCCCTTTAAACCACAGAGCCAACAGGAAGTAATCTCAGTTCTCACTTAGTGAGTTCACCACCATTGCCAGTGGCACCCTGTGCGATTTAGTGAATCATTTTCTACTTTTCCTTGGCCAGGAAACACCAACTCTTCTTGGACTTGCCTTCTCAATGGAGTCCAGTCTCATTGTAATTCTCACAAGCAGTCATTCAATCTTTTGTTCTGAGGAGACCCTTTCATCTTTGCTGATAAAGGGACTTCTAGAAACTTCTGCGTTTGGCATCATCATTACAGTTACCATCGTCACAGAACACATTGGCATCTAACCAATTCATCCTGCAGTTTTCTACTCTTCTTCTATTCGCTCCCTCCATCGCCTTCTCGTTGTAACCAGAAAATTTTTTTCTGTTCTTGACTCACACAAAACTTGTGTTGGCTGCCACCGGCTGTACTCCTTTTCTGCCCCTGCTGCTCGTGAAAGGGTTTGGCCAGGCTTGACATGCACTCTCTTTCAATTCAGCTTTCGTCTCAAACACCTCAACAGTCCCGCTGATTTGGGGCCAGAGCAGCGCCACGTGCTCCCTGCTTCAAAATCACTCCTACAGTCCCCTCGATCCGGTGGAGGCAGGCCAGAATCTACCCCTAGCACCCTTCTGGCGCCCTCTACCCCCCTGGGTGCCTGGGTAAGTTGTGGACTATGTGTGGTCAGGTAGACTTTGGATGAGTTTCAGATCCACCTTGGCTCTGCATTGGCCCTGGAGAGTCTACCAGTGCAGTGTGAACTCCAAGCGGGGTTCAGTGGTGTGAAATAGGCAACCCTCAGGTTGAACACAAGACAGGAAGGACTGGGCGCAATTCAAAACCATCTGTTCAACAAGGGTATGTTTTGGTGTGAAACTGCGAAAGGACACGGTTTGTCTCAAATGTGTTTGGTGGAAATGAGGTGGAAATAACTATCAACCCTTACACTGGTTATTTACCATAACTTACCTGTTACTGGAATGAACCATTGTAAACTACCTACACAGACCTGATCGTGGCAGGTTTGCCCAAGACCCACACATTTTGTAAAAGGCCTTTTCTTGTTGCTTATCCCTATTGCTTATAGATCCCTATTCCTCAGAATCTTGTACAAGACCCCACACTTTGATAAAATGCAAGTTTCAGCAGCTTATTCCTCCCTCACTCCATGGCTGCATGGTCATTTGTGACCCATTAAAAAGTCATGGTTTCTGGGGAAACGGCGCAACTAACCTACTATGTTCGATAACTGATTTGTGCCCAGGAAATGAAATTTCTGTGAACCCAATGGGCTTATGGAAGTTTTTTAAACAACTCTTAAGATTTCATGAACAGGCACAAGATAGCTCTATCCTCTCGTCATAATATTTGATGTTTTAAATTGAAGTCACTGGTCCATGGGATGGAAGACCCACAAGCATGTAAAATGTTAATAACTTACTATAATATCAAGTAATGCTGTTGTCTCGGTGAATTAACACCAGACGAAAAGTTTTTGAAAAAAATAACGTCACGTTTGTCTATAAGAGCATAATTTTTCAACTGCTTAGTATTTTGAACAGGTCATATGCAGAAATGAAAATTGTTAGTACTGAATAACCATTACATAAAACAGGAACCTGCGTTGTTTGCTTGTGAAACTATTTGATTAGGGTGCTTCCTTTGTCTAGACAGTGTAAAATACCACATCGTGAAAACAGCGGCAACAAATCCTGCTCGTCATTCTCAAGATTTTCTTTGTTCACAAATGACCAATTGATGTTCCACAGTGTCCAGAAATAGGTTTACAGCTTTTTTCAAAGAAAAGTCAGGTGTGGATTAATACCAGTCCTTAACCATGCAGGTAATCCAAGGTAAAAATGAATAAAGTTACGAGTTCAGTTTTCACATTGAAATCACTTGCTGATAGCCAAAAACACCCCAAAATGGTCACACTATCCACCGTAATTGTACTTCTTATCAAGTCCAGGTCAACTGTATTTTGCCTAAATGATTACAGGTGTGCACAGGTAAGTATAAGGTGAATTAATGTTTGAATGAATTATTGGTCCATGGCTTTCATCAGATCAGATTGTGAAAGTAAACGTTTCACAAGTCCACCGAGAGTGTGTTAAGATGTGTCAAAACAGCGAGCTGGCACAAAACATCCCACAGGGTTGCACATGAATGATAACTGCTTGTGTTTGCACAGCCATCACACTCACTCTCTTCTTGTTGCATGCAACACAGTCCACAAAACCGTCCTCTCTTCCTTTTGGCTCCTTCCTTTGCAGGAATGACAACAGCCTATGGTGTACCTATGAGTCTTTGAGGGGGTTTGGGCACACTGAACAACGAAACAAAATTGAAAAAAGGTTTAGGATCAATCTGGGCGCAGCACTACACTGATTTTACTGATGACCATCCTCTCTCCCCTTATCACCTCAGTCCAGTCACGGTCCATGTCAATCTCAAAAATCATCACGACTACATGGTGCTTGATCTCAAATATAAAATATCACCTACCACAATCCACCTTCATTCAAAATGTCCCCCCCCACCCTTCTTCTTCTCCTGGCTTGTGCACAACAGCATCAGCAACACACATTTTTTTTCAAACAAGTTTCCTTATTCTAATCACAATTATCTGGTGGGTGCCACAGTTTGTTTTTTTACCAGATGATTCAATTCACGCTATGCATTACAAAGCTGCTATTCTAACTATAACTAAGCTAAAATGCTGAAAATCCATGTTCAGGGCTCATTCAGTCATTTTATGCAAAGTTAGTTTCTGAATGACCATTGTTTTGTATCAGCATTGTTAGTAAAGTAGGTTAGCAAGGCTGACCTAACAGTGCGACTTTTGTCACCGACATACCAGCGTCGTCTACCATGATGTAATCACACTGACTTATGTCACGACAACAGCGCTTTAAGGGTTAAGAATTTTATGAAACATTTTGTTTATAATAATGGTTTCAAAGCATCTGAGTCCCTTCCGCTTGCTAGGAAACGTGGTCAATAATCCATGGCCAGTGGTACACGTCAGTCATTTTTAGAATTTAATTACTGCTAACATGTTTTTTTTTCAGGCTGGTATTCTCTGCAGTGGTTGATTCAAGAAATCCTTCTGAGTTGGACATCATCATCTGGTTTGTCGCTGGCAGCCCAAGCTAATCCTATTTACTGTTGTGAATCTTCATGAGCAGCCCCCATTCAGTGGTATCATGTATTCTTTTTGTACAGGCTTACAGTTCAGATGGCACTGTTCGAGAGCGTGGGAAGTTCAAGGCACTCCATACACTGTTTAGATTCCAGTTCCATTTTGCTTCCACTTGAGGAGATAAGATACTGTCTGTTAATCCTTTGTTTTCACTATGGTGGACGTGTAGTTGTTGTGCTGTATTCCTCATTTTTTATGCTTTGCTTTTCACCAAGTTTGTGAGCAGTCAGTGTCCATGAATTCAAATGCATACAGGAAATGCACACAGCACAGCTGCCATGCAAATGCTTCAGCTTGGATCGGAAGATGATGTCCTTTGTTTCTCCAGACTGGTTTTAGTTAGTCTGTCAGTGCTGCAGCTGTTTGTATTGTTCATGCTAGGCTTCAGACTGCGATCTGTCTTGACTGATGATGGTGCCCAAGGTAGTTTTATGGTCTCTAGTTCTTGTTCATTGATTTTGTGACCTTTGTCTGAATTGGATTTGTGTAGATGCTATAATTTCTTTTTTTTTTTTGCACCCAGTTTCCACCCCGTATGTGGTACATGTTCCACTCAAGTGGTTCACCAGGTTCAGTAAACAGCCTGTTAAAAGCGAACCTGAAGGTTGTGACAGTTTGTTCTTCATTGGCGATGGTACCACTGTGGTCTTTCAGGGCAGGAACTTAGAGAACTATGGACAGTTGAAGTACTTAAAGTAGCTTTGGTGTCTGACATGCTGTCTGGTTGGTTGGGTGCACAGGCCTCTCCATTCCTCGTCGTCCATCTCTTAAATGTCTTACATGCTGATTCCATGTGCCAGACCCGAGTAAAACATTTCAGCTGGGAGATTACACCACATGAAGGGGGGATATTAACGCAGCCCACAGGCTGAAGGGCTTTGTCAGTGAAATCACAAGTCAGGACGAAAAAGGTCTCAGTTGAACTTTTAACTGCCATATGTTCATGACCAGAGTTAGCCCCCTGGTTGGAGGATTTTACTAGAGTGGCTAACCAACCTCAATATACAGAACTTGAAAGTGAGATAAGACAACAACAAAGTATTCTTTCTTCCCAATCATCTGTTGAACTAAAACTTTAGTACCCATTCCATACCATGTCTGTGTCAATGACTTTGGAGTCAGTATATTCAAGAGAGGAGTATTACACAGGGATATATTTGTAGTTTAATTTCAAAAGGAACTTAATCCAGCAACTGTTGTGCCAAGCAAGAGACTGGGTGACCTGCAGGAGACCTGCATATGTTAAATCAAAGCAGGAGACTGGGTGACCTGCAGGAGACCTGCATATGTTAAAATCAAAGCAGGAGACTGGGTAACCTGAGGAGACCTGCATATGTTAAATCAAAGCAGGAGACTGGGTGACCTGCAGGAGACCTGCCTATGTTAAATCAAAGCAGGAGACTGGGTGACCTGAGGAGACCTGCATATGTTAAATCAAAGCAGGAAACACAGAACACTGGTCACCAAAGTCACTTTGCAGCAGAGCCGTATTTTTCTTGTACGTGGTCTCCTAACAGTCTCTGAGTTTCAGGCCATTTACATACAACTTGTACTAGGCCTGCGACAGGACGACTCTAAGAGTGGCTGTATATGGATGATTGGGGATGAGCAGTGTGGAGTTAATGCCATTGACTGGGCTTAAGAGATATGACAGACAAAAAAGAAAGGAAAAAAAGAAACCCAAGTTGTTTGACTTGTATTCTGCAGAATTTCACTCTCCTGTTCCTACCTTGCCAACAAGCAGTTTCATACAGCAAAGCACCCAGACTCCACCAATCACAGGCAGCATTGTAACCACTGATGGACCGCACTTCTGCACAACATAGTGGACATCTGGAATTACAAGACTGGCAATGGTAATACTACCATCAGTTACAATTATTGTGATCACAGTATCATCATAATCATCATTGCAATCTTAACGATGATCACTTTTCCATCTTTGAGGGGTACAGTATCAAACGGGACAGATCTTAAGAACATAGGTGTAAAAGTGGTGGAAACCTGCTGCTGGAAGGTTTACTATTTACTATATAAACTGCATCAGATATCAATGTTTTGATTTGCCAGTGTCATTCTGGAAGAGCAGTTGCACAATGCAGAATCTGAGTGCAAAGTGTGAAACCTGTAGTTTAAAGGCTGAATTCTTTTTTTTTTTTGATCGAATATGACAGTACGTGTGCCTCTGCCTCTGAGGTAACTACGGCATGATGTGCAACAGAGAAAAGTGCACATCATTTACCTCAATGAAATGCTGTTTGTGCAAAATTAATTTCACAACAAGTCCTTATCTAACTCTGGAAATCAGAATTACTCTATGTATAAGTATTAATAATGTGTGTACATATGTATGTGTGTGAGTGTGTGTGTGTTCGTTTGTGCGTATGCACATGTCTGTGTGTGCACGCATGCATGTTTGTGTGTGTGTGTGCATGCAAGCATGCGTGTGTGTGGAAAAAAGGTTAGCACAACGAGTCAAAAGAATCAACTTATCTACAAACTATACACAAAAAATAGGATGTCCACTTAATCAAAGATTTAAAAAAAAAAAAAAAAAAAAAAAAAAAAAAAAAAAAAAAAAAAAAAAAGAAAAAACAAATAACTCTTCTGTCTCGTCTCACTACTGACTGTTATCGATTATAAGTATTTGCCAATTGGACTTTTAGCTAAGTGCAAAAAGAAAAGATATGTTTCACTTGCTAACAGGAAAACATTTTGAATAGGCTGTACAGACGCATTTGGAATGAATTTTTTCATTAAGTTAATCTCATGTGTGTGTAGGTGTGCAGACAGACAGACAGAGAGAGAGAGAGACAGACAGAGAGAGAGAGAGAGAGATGATTTCCACTGGTGGATGATGACTCTTTTCTCCTATACATAAACATGTGCATGATTACGGCCACAAGTCAGTAACAGTGTCCACAGCAGGAAACAGCTTACCTTACTATTTCACTTGTCTGCTGAATGTACATATAAACTCTAATCTTTAGGCAGTCACTTACATCATGACAATAATTGTCACATTGAAAAAATATATTTATACTTGACCATTATTTGAAGAACAATAAATCAATTATTGTATGTCGTGATCCCTAAAAATGGTACTAGTAACTTTTGGTTTCCTTTAATGAAGCAGTCTTCATAAAAAAATAACAGTACATGTTAAGGTTCACTTGTGATTTCAAGTGTCACAGTTATGAACCCTGTTAAAGACAAATGATGAATGGCTTTGGGACACACATGACCAATCCGTTAAATATGACTTCTATTGCAGATAACTCAAGCAACTCCTTTGAATGCATCTTCATGCTTCAAAATAGTTTTCACTGACCTAATCAACATATTGAAAACAAAGAACCTTTGATTGACAGAAAAAAGCCCAACTTCTACCATGTCAGAAATGACTGCATGAGTCTAGTAATGCTGCCAGAAGTAACAGCCATGACTCAAGTAATGTTATTGGAATGAAAGCCATGACTGGTAAAACCGTCAGATATGAAAGCCACGACTGGTAAAACGGTCAGAAAGAAGTCATGACTCTGGTAAAACGGTCAGAAATGACATCCATGACTTAAGTAATACTGCCAAAAATAACAGCCATCACTCTAGAATACATACTGTTGGAAATGACAACTGTGAATCTAGTAACACTGAAAGAAATGACAGCCATGACTCTAGTAATAGTTAGAGATAACAGCAATGACTCAATTACAGAGTCAGAAATGACAGCCATGACTCTAATGATAAAGTCAGAGATGGCAGCCATGACTCTAGGAACACAATCTGAGTGACAGCCACGATTCAAGCTATACTGTCAGAGGTGACAGCCATGACTCAACTAATACAGTCAGAGATGACAGCCATGACTCAACTAATACAGTCAGAGATGACAGCCATGACTCAACTAATACAGTCAGAGATGATGACAGCCATGACTAGTAATACAGTCAGAGATGACAGCCATGACTCTAGTAACAGTCAGAGATGACAGCCATGACTCCAGTAATACAGTCAGAGATGACAGCCATGACTCTAGTAATACAGTCAGAGATGACAGCAAATGCTCTAGTGATATATCAGAAAAATAACAACCATGACTCTAATGATACAAAAAAGACAGCCATGACTCCAGTAATAGTCAGAGACGACAGCAAATACTTTTTGGGATATATCAGAAATAACAACCATGACTCTAGATGACAGCCATGACTAGTAATTCAGTCAGAGATGACCGCAAAGCCTCTGGTGATATATAAGAAATAACAGCCATGACTCTAATAATACAAAAATGACAGCCATGACTCTAGTGACACAGTCAGAGATGACAGCCATGACTCTAATAATGCTATGAGAGATGACAGCCATGATTCTATCAAGTAACACTATCAGATATGAAAACCATGACTTTAAATACTGTCAGAAATGACAACCCTAACTCTAGTAATACTATCAGGAATGTTAGCCACAGTTCTAGATATACTGTGAAAATGACAGCAACAGCTCTAGTAACACTATGAGAAATGACAGACGTGGATTACTCTTGTTACAAAGATGGCATGAAAGCCATGACTGAAAGAGTAACAACACTTTCAGAAACGATATCCATGATTCTTGTAAATACTCTGACAACAACAGTCATGGCTCTAATTACACTGTGAGTAATAACAGCCATAGTTGAAATGGTTTAATACTTCACATAATGATAGCCTTTCCCCTCAGATTCCCTGAACCAAGCAACATGACAAAAACACA
>JADBJO010006056.1:7500-10000 GCA_016801955.1 Conus betulinus
AGTATTTGGTGTATATTGGAGTATGAAATGTTTGAAGTGGAAATAAACTTTCATTGCAGAGAGGAGGGATGTCTTTTTTTTTCTAATACAGACGTCACTTTACGCAAGAATGAAAAAAGAGTACATATGCTGTATGTAGCAAAAAGTAGACCCTATTCCAAAATCCTAGGATCCGAGAGATGGAAGAGGCGCGCGCGCGTGCGTGTGTGTGTGTGTGTATGAGTGTGTGTGTGTGTGTGTGTGTGTGTGTGTGTGTGTGTGTGTGTGTGTGTGTGTGTGTGTGTAGGTGTGTGCGTGCGTGCGTGCATATATACATATATATATATTATATATGTGTGTGTGTGTGTGTGTGGTGTGTGTGTGTGTGTGTGTGAGTGTGTGTGTGTGTGTGTGTGTGTGTGTTGTGTGTGTGTGTGTGTGTGTGTGTGTGTGTGTGTGTGTGTGCGTGCGTGTGTTTGTTTGTTTGTGTGTGTGTGTGTGCATGCGTGTGTGTGTGTGTGTGTGTGTGTGTGTGTGTGTGTGTGTGTGTGTGTGTGTGTGTGTGTGTGTGTGTGTGTGTGTGCGTGCGTGCGTTTTAGGGGGCGGGCGGAGGGGTGTGTGTGTGTGTGCTAATAAACAACTCTTTCCCTTTCCCCTAAAAATGTAAAATCAGTGCTACTTGGCGAGTCACCACCAACACCTCCACGAAGATCCAAACCTTCATCAATAAATGTCTCCGGCAGATCCTCCCACTTGCGATGGTTCGACAGAGTGCCTAAACACACCGACCTGTGGACGAGGGCAAACCAACAGCCAATGGACGTCCAGGTCAGGAAGAGAAAGTGGCGATGGGTCGCCCACACACTGCGGAAGGAGCCCTCTAACATCACCAGGCAGGCGCTCGAGTGGAACCCGCAGGGCAAGAGGGAAGCGAGGGCGCCCAAAAGCAGACCTGGAGGAGGAGCTTGCTAAACGAGCTGAGAGCCTCCAGCCTGACCTGGGGGGGAGATCAAGACCTGTGCCAGGGATCACCCCGAACTCAGACAAATGATTTTCACACATGCAGCCACATTGATAAGACCTAAGACCTTTGTTCCGCGCTCGGCTGGTGCGGCAAAAGAACTATTTGTGTGCGCTGTGCTCCTCATCTTTGTCCAACAGAGCGAGGCGTACCCTTTGCTGCGTAACATACTGAACGGGAATCACAGCCAGCTGAACAAGAACAGTACAAAGTGACACTGTTTTCTCAAGCCGGAGCAGATTGTGATAGATTTCCCCTACCCGGATCATGGTTTCTGTTTTGTTTACTTGTTTGTTTGTTTTTGTTTGCTGTCTACTTCGACCGGATTTCAGAACTGGCAACTCCTAGTAGTTTCCTGAGTGTTGTGTTACCCTGCCTGAAGAAGACCTGAGAGGTCGAAACGCGTCGCGTTTTGTCTTTTGATTCGTTCGTCCACGTTGTTCGGTGGAGTCATTATAATTACTTTTTACAATATAGTGTTGAAGGTTAAGGTTCCTTACCTACCGACTGTGGTGAACTGACAGAACTTCATACCCCCTCCCCCGGTCCCCCCTCCCCCCGTCCCCCCCCCCCCCCCCCCCCCCCCCCCCCCCCCCCCCCCCCCCCCCCCCCCCCGTCTAGGGCAGGACATGGTTACTAAAAGCATAGCGGCATTATCCTTCCCTGAGCTGAATCAGGTCTCCATTGACAATCGGGTGCACAGAGAGAGAGAGAGAGAGAGAGAGAGAGAGAGAGAGAGAGAGAGAGAGAGAGAGAGAGAGAGAGAGTTTTCAAGCAAAAAAAAAAAAAAAGAAGAATCCGACCCCAGGAGTGATTCGAACTCATAACTGCCAGACCTACAACCGAACACTAACCACCTGACTGCCAGACCTACAGCCAAACACTGACTATCTGACTGCCAGACCTACAGCTCAACACTAACCATCTGACTGCATCATCAGACCTACAGCCCAACACTAACCATCTGACTGCCAGACCTACAGCTCAACACTAATCATCTGACTGCCAGACCTACAGCCCAACACTAACCATCTGACTGCCAGACCTACAGCTGAGCACTAACCATCTGACTGCCAGACCTACAGCCCAACACTAACCATCTGACTGCCAGACCTACAGCCCAACACTAATCATCTGACTGCCAGACCTACAGCTCAACACTAATCATCTGACTGCCAGACCTACAGCCCAACACTAACCATCTGACTGCCAGACCTACAGCCCAACACTAACCATCTGACTGCCAGACCTACAGCCCAACACTAACCATCTGACTATCAGACCTACTAAGCTCTGACTATCAGACTACAGCCCAACACTAACCATCTGACTATCAGACCTACAGCCCAACACTAACCATCTGACTATCAGACCTACAGCCCCAACACTAACCATCTGACTATCAGACCTACAGCCCAACACTAACCATCTGACTATCAGACCTACAGCCCAACACTAACCATCTGACTACTATCAGACCTACAGCCCAACACTAACCAT
>JADBJO010006056.1:25000-30000 GCA_016801955.1 Conus betulinus
GCACGCACACACACACACACACACACACACACACACGCACACACGTACGCACGCACGCACACACACACACACACGCGCGCGCGCGCGCGTAGATAAAACAAGTTCAGCACGATTTAGCCGCTGCCGTCACATACCTCTTTGGGCCATGCTGTTCCCAACCTTTGCTTGTGTTTCTCCTCCTACTAGTCCTCCTCCTCCTCCTCCTTCTTCTTTCTTTCTTTCTCCTTTCTTTCTTTCTTTCTTCTTTCTTCCTTCCTTCCCTTCCTTTTCCTTCCTTCCTTTCTTTCTTTCTTTCTTTCTTTCTTCCTTTCCCTTTTTTTTTCAAATTGCAAAACTTCACCTGTCAGATCATCCCGTTAAAACTCCCACATTTCTTCTTCTTTTTCTTTGCTCTTTTGTGTGTGTTATGTGTGTGCGTGCGTGCGCGCAAGCTTGCGCATGTGCGTGCGCGTGCGTGCATGTGTATGAATGTGTGTGTGTGCATATGTGTGGTGTTTTGTGTGTGTGTGTGGTGTGTGTGTGTGTGTGTGTGTGTGTGTGTGTGTGCGTGCATGCGTGTGTGTGTGTGCGTGCGTTCGTGTGTGCGTGCGTAGGGGCGTGCGTGCGTGTGTGTGTGTGTGTGTGTGTGTGTGTGTGTGTGTGTGCACGCGCGCGCGCGTGTGTGTGTATGTGTGTGTGGGGAAGGGGGGAGGGGGGGAGGGGGGGGGGGGGGGGTGCGCGCTGGCGCGCGCGCTGCTTTTTTCTTCTTTCGTTTTTTTACTCAATACACGGACTCCGCCGACGAGTTAATAAAGTAGTGGGCACATCCTCACTTCTCACGATGGCTCAACTACTCATCACTCAAAAAATCTTTTCCCAAACTGAATGACTCGGGAACAACAACAACAACCAACAACAACAACAACCACACAACAACAAGCGTAAGTCATACTCCTTTCCCCTCTCTTCATTGACACACAGACATTAATCTCATGTCTGTGCCCCCAGCCCCCAAGGACAAAATCTACTTCTTCACACCGAAAATGTTTCAACTAATCAAAGAGATCCGACTTCGCCCGATCGAATCTGTTACTACATCACCCGGAGGGTAGGTAGCCTTCTGAACTGTGACCTGCAGTACAGCATGAAGTAATGACGTCAGACACGTTACCCGGTGTACTCCGTGAAGTTTGCATAATGGCGTCTGCCGTGTTTCCGTTTTCCTGTTGGAGTGCGTGGCCGCCGTTGACTCGTCTTTCAGGATCAGTTTGCTGTCACGAGAGAGAGAGACGGAGCGAGTAGAGAGAGAGAGAGAGGAGAAAGAGAGAGGCGAGGACGGAGAGAGAGAGAGAGAAAGAGATTCCGAGAAACGAGCGGATGGGAGCGAGGAAAAGATATGAGCGAGAGAAAAAGAGAGGAGCTTAATTTCAGAAAGATGGGTTAGTGAGGAAGAGGAAAGAGAATAGAGGCAGAGGAGACGAGAGGAGAAACGAGAGAGAGGCGCATTCATTTCAAGGAGTTTAACGAATTGAACATTTTTTTAAAAATTACAGCCGACTTCTAGCGAATAGAAATCAACTGATGAGAGAGAGAGAGGAGAGAGAGGAGGAGAGAGAGGGGGAAGAGGAGAGAGAGAGTGAGAGAGAGAGAGAGAGGAGGAGAACCAGGAGACAGACAGATAGACAGACAGATAGACCGGGAGAGATATGAAAAGAAAAAGCAAAGAAAAGAAAAAGAAAACAAAAATGACAAGGGGTTATTGGATGCTCTAGTTTTTTTACACTAAACGTTTTTGGGACAGCTACTGGTACAACACCAAGGCTCCATTTCCTTAGTTATTGTTATAAAAGTAGACAAACATGGTCAAAAAACACAATAAAACCCATTTCAGTTTTCTGAAAAATTTATTACTATTTTTCATCGGGGTTGAAAAGTTTGTTATTTTTTCTTTCATCATAAACCTTTACACATTCACACTTAGCATTATAACCACCATAGTTAGAGTCTTCTAATATGTCTTATTGTGTTCAGCAGCCATTTTTACATGCACACACCAAGTTTCATTTGAATATCTGCATTAAAACTGAAGATATAGTGTTCCTCAACAAGCACGTGACAGTGAAAATCAGCATTTTTGAGAATCGGGGCCGGAAAGTATATGTCAATTATGTGCAAAAGTTATTTTTCATATAATGCTATCCCAGTATTTTTCCTGCTTACTTTATCCATTTATGTGCACTATCTGACTGTTTTCCAGCCTTTCTGTAGATTTTAGAAGGCACCAGCACCATAAACCCCCCCTTCCCGTCCTTGTCGAGAGCCTCCCTCTCTTGTCAGTCTGCAGCCTCTCTATTGTTTTTTCGGCGGGTTTTGGCCTTTTCATAAGTCTTCCTGGTTGCTGACTGCACCCTCTTGGTATCTGCCTTTTCCACAAAGTCCTCTGTAAAGACATGGTCTGGTACATCACCTCCCCACAGGCCTTGCACTTCACTGTCAGGTGAACAGCAAACCCCATCCGGCGAGACGCATCTTCGCATAACTGCACCTAAAAACAAAATAAAAATCAGAATAAATATCTCTGAAATCAAGTGTTGTGTGTGCGCATGTGTGTGTGTGTGTGTGCACGCGCAACACAACAACAACACTATGTTAATCTGACAGTAAATGGTTTCAGTCAGTCAGTGTGCATGTGCGCGCGTGCATGTATGTGCACACACACACACACACACACACAGACACACACACACACTTACCTAGCAACAACTACACACACACACACACACACACACACACACACAGTGAACAACTGAAAAAAAACACACACATAAAAGCACACACACACACCCTCCCATCCCCCACAAACCCCCCTCCCTTCACATCACCACACACTCACACAGCAACCACACACACACACACACACAACAACAACAATCACACATGCAACTGCAACACTCACCACACAGAAATTCTCTCTCTCCCCCCCCCCCCCCCCAACAACAACCTCATACACCCCCCCCCCACCTATACACACACACAGCCCCCCAACAACAACAACAACACAACACAAACACACCACACACACACTTACACACAACAACAACAACACACACAGTGATACACCCACACTCACACACACTGAGCAGGCTTGGCCCACAACCGCCACACACAACTTGCAGAGTAGATTCTAAAATTAGATGCTGTTCATGATGAGAGAAGAAAGATAACCAAACTGAAAAAAGATAAACAAAACACAATCCCTCACCTTCTTTTTGCACTTGGTACACTTGTAACCATCGAACAGAGCGTTCAATGCTTTGATGTCCACGATCACATTCCCCTCCATAGTCCGTTCTTCTTCTGTTCGTGGGGGGGGGGGGGGGGGGGGGGGGGGGGGGGGGGGGGGGGGGGGGTTTGAAGAGAGGGGTGGAGACAAAGGCCGTTTTCTCCCCCAAACTTTCCAGTTTTACAGACGATCTGATAGGCTTGCTTGTATCGGGTCGCGACGGCCCAGGCTGTGGTTCAGGCGCAGTTTCTGCAGGTTTTTTTCTTTGCAGCAATCCTTTTCCGGCCTCTTCTTTTCCTTTGCCAAATGGGTGCTTGGTTGACCACTTTCTTGCAGGCATTTTGTTGATCAGCTGTCAAAAATCGATGATGGCTGCCGAAATGACGCCGTGTTGCTCAGGTCGGAAAGTGCCGAAGTGATCTTCGGGCGATCTCGGCAAGCGATCACGCAGGAAGCACGCGCAGTGCAGGAGGCTATTAGCCAATGAAATTGCTCGTTTCAGATATCGACCTTCACCTCTGTGTAATGTAGTTTTGTCATTGGTCAAATTGTGGAAGGGGGCTACCCTCTTTTTTTAGCTTCGTGTGTCGCTGGAAACCCTTATTTGCATAAGATTCTGACGTCAGAATCTAGGTCAAATCACTAGCTTTACAACGAGCCATGGGCATGGCCGGGGTCCGTTTCATAGAACTTGCAGTAACTAGGGCTTGAAGCTTGCTAATTTTTCGCTTTTAGGTTTGTTTTTTTTGACATTTCGTAGACACACCTAGGTTATAAAATGATTTATTTCTCACACACAAAACATAATACTTATGCAAAATAAACATCACAGGTGTGATCTAGAGAGATTATAGGGGGGCTTTCCCACCAAGAACCCAAAACACATTCTGAAACGATTTTTGACACATTTTTTCATGCATGGGCAAGGAAGAGATGATGTGAATCCTAATTCTAGTACACAGCGCGTGTCTTTTTTTCTTCTATGGTTTAAAAACAAGGAACGAAAGCAAAATAAATGTCAAGAAGCCACATTCTCATCATTTCTGGAAAACTCATGTCTCCTCAGTGTCATTCCGCCACTTTATTGCTGGAACCAAAGAGAATCTCAGACCCAGAGTACCGTTCCTTGCACAATTTCTGGTAGGTGTTTCAGAAGCTGCAGTGCTTGTTACTTCTCTCTAGAACGCTCACCAGCACCATCCCACACTGGAACCCTCTCGCCCTGGCACTCGATGCTATGACCACTCACTGAATCATCGGGATACTTCAAGACCAGATTTCGGATAACCTCCCCTGATACTGCAAAATGGCATTAATCCATCCTGCACTGACTCTGCAAAATGGCATTAATCCATCCTCCACTGATTCTGCAAAATGACATCAATCCATCTTCCACTGTTTCTGCAAAATGGCATTAATCCATCCTCCACTGATTCTGCAAAATGGCATTAATCCATCCTCCAATGATTCTGCAAAATGGCATCAATCCATCCTCCACTGATTGTGCAAAATGACATCAATCCATCTTCCACTGATTGTGCAAAATGACATCAATCCATCCTCCACAGTTTCTGCAAAATGACATCAATCCATCTTCCACTGATTGTGCAAAATGACATCATTCCATCCTCCACTGATTCTGCAAAATGGGCATTAAAATCCATCCTCCACTAATTCTGCAAAATGACATCAATCCATCCTCCACTGATTGTGCAAAATGACATCATTCCATCCTCCA
>JADBJO010006056.1:40000-42500 GCA_016801955.1 Conus betulinus
TGGTTTTGTATGTTTGTTGGTCTGTTTGTCTGTCTGTCTGTCTGCCTGCCTACCTGCCTGTCTGCCTGCCTGTCTATCCGCCTCTCTGTCTCTCTCTGTCTCTCTCACTCTCTCTCTATTATCTCTTACTCTCTCCCCCCCCCCCCCCTCTCTCTCTCTCTTCCCCTCTCTCCCGAATTCTATTCTCCCTCTCTCTCTCCTCTCTCTTTCCCGTCTCTCTCTATCTCTATCACCCCCTCTCTCTCCCTCCCCCCTCTCTCTCTGTTTCTCTCTTTCTCTTTTCTTACTCCCCCTGTCTCTTCCCCCCTCTCCCTCCCTTTCTCTCTCTCTCTCTCTCTCTCCCTCTTTCTCTCTCTCCTCCCCCCCTTTCTTCTCATTCTCCTCTCTCTCCCCTCTCCCCTCTCTCCCCTCTCTCCTCTCTCTCACTCCCTCCCCCCCCCCTCTCTCTCTCTCTCTTCTCTTGCTGAGTCACTTTCTGTCTCACAACCAGAGTACCACGTGCCTCTGATACAGATGAAAGGTTGTCTCTACGTGCCTCTGATAACAGATGAAGGGTTGTCTCTACGTGCCTCTGATAACAGATGAAGGATTGTCTCTACGTGCCTCTGATAACAGATGAAGGATTGTCTCTCTACGTGCCTCTGATAACAGATGAAGGGTTGTCTCTACGTGCCTCTGATAACAGATGAAGGGTTGTCTCTACGTGCCTCTGATAACAGATGAAGGATTGTCTCTACGTGCCTCTGATAACAGATGAAGGGGTGTCTCCACGTGCCTCTGATAACAGATGAAGGGTTGTCCCCAGTCCTCCAAACCATCTGACGTGCATGTATATTCAAGTCCGCGTCTCTCTGTCTCTGTCTGTCTGTCTGTCTGTCTGTCTGTCTGTCTCTTTCTCTCTCTCTCTCTTATTCACTCAGTGTGTGTGTGTGTGTGTGCGTGTGGTGTGTGTGTGTGTGTGTGTGTGTGTGTGTGTGTGTGTGTGTGTGTGTGTGTGTGTGTGTGTGTGTACGTGCACATGCGCGCGCGCGCGCGCGCGCATGTGTGTGTGTGTGTATGTGACAGAGAGAGAGAGAGAGAAGCTGTAGGATGGAAGAAGATATAGACAGATGAAGGAGAAATAATCACTATTTTAAACATAAGAAATGCAGAATGCGCACGACCAAACTTCTTCTTGTTTATGTGGTCCCCAATAAGGAGAAACACAAAGTCCAAACATGTGGAAATTTTGTACAAGGAACATGCGAGCGGGCGAGAGCGAGCGAGCGAGCGAGCGAGCGAGCGAGAGAGAGAGAGAGAGAGAGAGAGAGAGAGAGAGAGAGAGAGAGAGAGAGAGAGAGAGAGAGAGAGAGAGAAGGCCAGTTTAACCGCTCTCCTTTCATCAAGCATATCAGCTGGTCTTGGGATGAATAAACAACCTGGAAGTGAATTTTTCTTAGCAGATTATCTCTCTGAGCTATGTACACCAAGCCTTTAAAAAACACTATTTCGTTCAGTATGCTCAAAGATTACGCAGATATATTGTGACATGATGACATCACTCGCGCAATTTGCATAGTTTCCTTAAAACCGAAGACTCTTGAATACATCGAGAATGCGCCCCGCCCGAAAATACAACTGCCGTTAGTTTGAAAATCAAATTTTACAGGAGACGAAAAAAAAAAGCAACTGATTATTACCCCCACAAGATACTCTGCGACCTGAGTCACAGTACAAGCATTTTGATGACAGCATGTTTTATTTTTAGGATAATGTGGTTGGGACTTGGCTACATTATGCCCCTTGGCCCGCTCTTATAGTATACCAAAAGTGTCAAAAATGCAAAACACCAGCCGCCGTGGCGAAGTGGTTAGCGTCGCAGATTCTCGGCCGGGAGGTCGTGGGTTCGAATCTCATCAGAGTCATGTGGGTTTTTCTGGCCCGAGCGGCTCCTACCCAAAGTTGAGTTTGCTGCGGACTCAGTTGGGAAGACTGGGACCACACAGTCGAGTTTCATTCACTTAATGGATGCGTTTCTGAGAGTGTTGCTCACATTTCCTGACCAACACTGCAGGTGCCTGTATCTCTCGGGCCTGGTTGACGCCGGGATATATTATGAAAGGAAGCGTAGAGTACAGCCCTGTCATGTAGTCTCAGACCAAAATGGAAATTCGTAGCATCATCTTAATCATCCTCACTCATTCTCATCGATCAGCATAAAAAATGTCTCAAATTCTGTGGCCCTTCATGCCCTGCTCTCATGGTGACCTCAGTTTCGATGTCCTCTCCACGTCTGTGGCCTTGGTTTGGTTCCGTCGGGGTCACCGGTATCGGCGAGTCCATGGAGGCTGTCGTTGGACGGACGTGGTGGCGCCCTCCGGAGGGAGAGCTCACTCATGCCAGCTCTGCGACTAAGCAATTATTGTCGTCAGTAGGGGGCTTAGTAGGTGGTGTCCTGGGTATGTTAGATCAGAACAGGCGCCACTGAATACACCACCGAAGTGACTCGGCAGCAGTGCAG
>JADBJO010006056.1:47500-52500 GCA_016801955.1 Conus betulinus
ACGCCAGCACTTTCGCCTGATTACCTACAATCACATTTCGTTCCTAGTAGGCCTACATCAGTGACAAGTTGCACGAAAAGAAAATGAAACGAAGACTTCCGTAAATATGAAGAAATTTGCAGACATAGTTTCTGTTTTATGCCATTCACAAATCCATCCCTTCACAGACATAAGCTATTTTCCAGGAAAATCCTTACAACAGCATTGTACCTCATTCTTCTCAATTAAAAAAAAGACAATCTAAGCGGATATTCGGAATCTTCCACACACACACACACACACACACACAAAACCGAAGACACAGTCTACAGACAATGCAGGGAAAAGAGAGCACTTTCCCACACTTTAGATGACTCTGTCTAGACATCGAATTCATCCTCTCTCTTCTTTGCCGCGTCATTGTTTTGGGTCTTTTTTTCACTCACTCACTCACTCTTGGTTGCTACGCTTAGCTTGTTTGCCTAGGGATTATCTCTGTCTGTCTGTCTGTCTGTCTGTCTGTCTCTCTCTCTCTCACTTACGTACTTATACAATTTGTGTTTAAATAAATGTTATTTTCCTAATATTCTTAAGAAAGCTAAAGTCATACCTCTTTTTAAATCTGGAAATAAAATAGACCCCTCAAACTACAGACCAATTTCTGTCATTTCTCATAAACTTAGTTGATCAATGGCTAGCGGCTATCAATAATTAGAATTCACTGGAGTCCTCTTTGTTGATTTCTGTAAAGCCTTTGATGTCATAAATCATCATCTGTTATTACGTAAACTGGCTCTTTACAAAATCGCTGACCCTGTTCTTTCTCTCATTAAGTCTTTCCTCACTAATCGACAACAATCAGTTCTCATTAACAATACTCAGTCCAGTTGTTTACCCCTAAAATTTGGTGTACCACAAGGGTCAGTACTTGGTCCCCTTCTTTTTTTAGTCTATATAAACGATCTCCCTCTGCATATTAAAGACTCATCTCAACTTTTTGCAGATGACACATCAATTAATTCAAACATACTGATTTGAAACACTTATCAGATAACCTACAAGAAAATATAAACTCTCGACTAATTAACTGGACAGAATTGAATCACATGTCCTTAAATGATCAGAAAACAAAGTACATGCTTATTACTTCTCGTCAAAAAAGACAAAATTTAAGTACTCCAATGCCCCCTGTATTTATTAATAACACAAGCTAGAAGAAGTTAGCACTCATAAGTGTTTAGGAATCACTATTGACAATAATCTTTCCTGGTCGCCACATGTTTCCAACTTAAGCAAACGAGTTTCTCAGAAAATTTTTCAGCTTTCGAAATTAAAAAAAATTCCTAGATATAAACTCTCGTAAACATTTCTATCATGCATATATCCAGTCCTACATTGACTACTCTTCTACTCTCTATGATTCTTGCAGTGCAGTCACGTTAAAACCGTTGCGCAGGGCCCATAAACGGGCTATCAAAACAGTACTTCAAAAAAAACATCAACATTAACTACTCAAGATTACCTCAAATTAGATATATTGCCCCTTTCTTATAAATTTGAAT
The DNA here is from genome assembly GCA_016801955.1 of Conus betulinus. Classification (NCBI taxonomy): domain Eukaryota; kingdom Metazoa; phylum Mollusca; class Gastropoda; order Neogastropoda; family Conidae; genus Conus; species Conus betulinus. Next base: position 49,042 of record JADBJO010006056.1, read on the forward strand.
ATAATAAAGCAATAATGATGTTCAGAATTATGAACCAATTAGCACCCTCAAATATATCTGCAAGATTTCCAGTCAATCAATCAAGATATACTAATAATATAATCATACCGAAACCAAGAATCGATCTTTTTAAAAGTAGCTTAGTTTACTCTGGTGGAACACTTTGGAATTCTATGCCAACATATGTTAAACAGAAGAAAAGCATTAATTCGTTTAAAGTTGCGTATAAACGCCTTCTATTTGAAATACTGAAAAACAATTTATTTTAACAGTTCTCTAATATTCAGTCTGAGCTAATATCGCATGTATAAATGTCAGCAACTGTTGTTATTCGGAATTGAACCCTGCATATTTTATCTTTTTATTTATTATTTCGTATGCATGTACTATTTTCCGTTATCATTGGATCAATGATTATTTTAATAATTCACGGTTAAACTAACATATCACTCTGCCTTATTCTTTTCTGTAATTGATCCCGAATTACCTCCTGTGGCCTTTGTCACTATTTGGCGTAGACTATATTGTGTATTTATGTTTCTCATACCTTCTTCTTCTTTTTTGCTATACTTGTTACATATATAGACAATTTACTTTCTGTACTATTGTTGTGAATTTCTGTTTAGCCTCAGGGCTGAGTGTAAAAAAGCACGCTTGTATGCTTATCTCATATCCCTGAATAGAGAGAGAGAGAGAGAGAGAGAGAGAGAGAGAGAGAGAGAGAAAGGGAGAGGGAGAGAGCGTTTACTTCTACATACACTTCTCCATATCGTGTTGTTTTGATTATTGTCGCTTGATTTATCGCATATTATCACTTTTTATCTTATTTCATGAACGTACCATCAGTAAGAGGCTGAATCCTTAAATGTGAATAAACATCCGTATTCGCATTTCCTTACATTGCTCTCTCTCTCTCTCTCTCTCTCTCTCTCTCTCTCTCTCTCTCTCTCTCTCTAAAATAGAGCGAAAGTGACTAGTTTGGATATACATATAGTTTCCATCATTGAATTCAACGGAGAACAAAACTCAGAAAACAGCAAGAATTACCACCAGCACCAGCACCACCACCACCACATAACAACAAACAACAACAAAAACAACATCACGGACAAAAGCAACAACAACTAATTTCATTTATCACAGTTGGAGTGTTTCCATCAAAGAAATAGAAACAGCGGAAAAAAAAACCTGAGTTGCTTGGGATAGAGCCAAACGATGTGACAAGCGACACTGAGAAGCAGAAATAGACCAGATCCAAAGAACCAGTTTGGCTTGGACCAGATGCCGTGAACAACACCGTGAAAAATAGCGCCATGTTGGCCCGCCACCTGTCATTAAACTCTCTCTCTCTCTCTCTCTCTCTCTCTCTCTCTCTCTCTCTCTCTCTCTCTCTCTCTCTCTCTCTCTCTCTTTATCTTTCTCTCCCTCTCTTTCTCTCTCTCTCCTTCTCTCTCTATCTGTTTGTCTGATCTCTCTCTCTCTCTCTCTCTCTCTCTCTCTCTCTCTGTCTGCCTCTCCCTCTCTCTGTCTCTCTCTGTCTAATTGTTTGCCTCTCTCTCTGTGTCTGCTTGTCTGTCTGTCTGTCTGTCTGTCTGTCTGTCTGTCTGTCTCTCTCTCTCTCTCTCTCTCTCTCTCTCTCAATGCTCAAGGGCCGACTCTAAGCCAGGGTCGACAGCAACTCCCACAGAACAACTAACTTTCTATTCCCATCAACGCTTAAGAAACAGACAAGGTCAGCCACAAAGGATGGACATAAATAGCAGCAAAAAGATGGCCTACATGGAACCCCGAAAGGACTGACATCAATGGCCACAAAAAGACGGCCTACATGGAAAGAGCCTCCAGAGATTTCTGGTCATCCTTTTTAGTGTGTAGGCTGGATGGGGTAAACCTCTGTTACTTCTCCACTGACTTAACAACCTGAAAGGAGAGATTACAATTAGGGTGGTACGTATGGCGAGTGTGCTTCGTAGAATTAAATACAGCTGAAAACAAACAAAACAACAACAAAAAAAAACATAACAAAACAAACAAACAGACAAAAAAAACGTATTTTAATTGGGCACGTCTAAGGCGATTCCATCAATGAAATAAACGTAAAGCAAAAACAACTCGCTGTAATTGGCAAAGACGAGCTGATTGCAATTACCATTAGTGATGCTAAAAACCAAGACAGAAAGAGCGCGCGCTTGCTTTGTTTGGACGCAGACAGAGTGATTTCTACTGCTGAAGTCAAAATAGAGGAAAAAATGGCCAGTTTGGATATACATAGTGTTTCATCATTGAACTCAAAGGAGAACAAAACACAGACAACAACAAGAATTACCACCATTACCATCACATCACCACCACCATCACCATCACCACCACCACCACTACCACAACAACCACAACAAAACAACAACAAGGCCAACAACAAAACAACAACTAATTTTATTTATAACAGTTGGAGTGTTTCCATCAGAGAAATAGAAAACAGCAGCAAAACTGCGTTGTTTGGGATGGAGCCAAACGATGTGACAAGCGACACTGACAAGCAAAAATAGACCAGATCAAAAGGGCCAGTTTGGCTTGGAACAGATGCCGTGAACAACACCGTGAAATAATAGCGCAATGTTGGCCCGCCATCTGTCATTAAACTCTCTGTCTGTCTGTCTGTCTGTCTGTCTGTCTGTCTCTCTCTCTCTCTCTCTCTCTCTCTCTCTCTCTCTCTCTCTCTCTCCGTCTGTCTGTCTTCTCTCTGTCTGTCTGTCTGTCTGTCTGTCTCTCTCTCTCTTTGTGTGTTTGTTGTGCCTCTCTTTGTGTGTGCTTGTCTGCTTGTCTGTCTGTTCTGTCTGTCTGTCTGTCTCTCCTCTCTCTCTCTCTCTCTCTCTCTCTCTCTCTCTCTCTCTCTCTCTCCTTCTCTCTCAATGCTCAAGGGGCCAACTCTAAGCCAGACTCGACAGTAACTCCCACAGAACAACTAACTTTCTATTCCCATCGACGCAAAAGGAACAGACAAGGTCAGCCACAAAAGGATTGACATAAATGGCTGCAAAAAGACGTCCTACATGGAAAGAACCCCCAGAGATTTCTGGTAATCCTTTTTAGTGTGTAGGCTGGATGGGTTTACACTTCTGTCACTTCTCCACTGAACTAAGAGCTGAAAAGGAGATATTGCAACTGGGGTGGTATATATACCGATTTTGCCTCATTGTATTAAATGTAGCTGCAAAACAAGACAAGACAAAACAAAATAAAACAAGCAAACACACAAACAAACAAACAAAAACGTGTTTTGATTAAGCACGCCTAAGGCGATTGCGTCAATGAAGTAAAAGTAAAAACAAAACCAACTCGCTCTAATTGGCAGAGACGAAGCGATTGCCGTTAATGAAGCTAAAAACAGAGCTAAAAGAGCGTGTTTGCTCTGTTGGGACACAGAGAGTGATTTCTACCTCTAAAGTCAAAATAGGGCAA
>JADBJO010006056.1:62500-65000 GCA_016801955.1 Conus betulinus
GCAGCACTCCTGCGGACACTGCCTGTACAGACAGGCAGGGAGAGTTTTGTGTGTATGACCGTTTTTCATCCCGCCATTAAGGCATACTCCATCTTCGGGGAACAACTGATATGATTCATTCATATTTTACATATGTGAAACACCGTAATGGTACACAAAATTGTTGATCTTTATAAAAAAAAAAAATCGCAACCTCTGACTTTGAAATAACCATGGCAATTTCAGCAACATATGAACCATATAAGTCATTATTGACATCATCAAAGTTATCCATCTCAATACTTTTCTCCTGATAGAGCGAGGTCAACACTGAGCATTCAAACCAAAAGATGACGCACAGAAATCTTTTCTCTGCAGACACATGTAAGACCATGAGAAATTTTAGTTTTACCAAGTGATCTGCTTGAAAGCATGTCACACGATAAAACATCCATTAAGACTTCTTCTTCTGCGTACGCAGGCTGATACTCCTGCGGACACTCCCTATATGGACAGACAAGCATTAATCCCAAATACCCAACAAAGGGAGTGGAGTTTTGTGTGTATGACCCTTTGTTTTTTATCCTCGCCATTAAGGCAGCCATACTACATCTTCGGGGAAGGTGCATGCTATGTGTAACGTGTCATCCATACCAACGGCCCAACTGGCCTTCTCTTCCGAAAGTTGTTGATAGGATTTTACGTGTGTGCAAGATGTTATGCGTGCGTTCACACACACAGAACCTCGGTTTATAGTCTCATTCGAAGGACTGTATGGGAAATGGAGTCAGAACTAATCTTAACTCCGGGGAAAATCGCGCTAAACCGAAACGGCCCGGCGGAGATTCGAACCCGCAACGCTTGGATTACGAGTCCGGCGCTCTAGCAACTGAGCTATTCCGGCCCCCATCCCCTAAGACAAAACGCCACAAGGTACAGAAGTAAGTTATACGGCGCTGACGGCTGGCTGTCCGACTGGTTGTTGCACAGAATGAATGGTCAGCGAAATGCAGCAGTCAGGGGTGTTGTCCCTGTTTCTGTTAGTCTTCTGTAGACCTGACACCCCCAGGGGATCAAATGACCTCCAAACAAATCAAAACGCGCACTTGGCAACAGAAGAGAACAGCTAGACGTCCCAGAAGTCGCATTTGGAAAGGTGGACAGAACAGTGGAGGGGAAGTAGATGAGAAGAAGGCTTTAGCAGCTATCTGAGCAACACCACAACAGACGCCTGTTGCCTTCTATCCAGAGAAGACCCCGTGACCATTGTGACACCGAGAACAGGACCCTGCAGACTCGTATATCATATATTCCCCGAATTCCACGTTGGTGGTTCTGCTGTGTGCCTCTATGACAACACGTTTCCCTTTTCTGAGCAACACTTCCTTCAGGACTGTCCAATAGACCAATGCCTGCTAACATGCCGATGAGAGACAAGCCCTCTGACCCTCTGAGAGTCTCTAACGTGCTGCAGCATTCGATAGACTCATGAGCTGCTGCTGCTGGGCGAACGACGAGGTAAGGTTAGGTAATGTTGCTTATAGCCCAGCCGACCGCAAAGGCCATATCATTCACCGCGCTGAAGTCAACTCTCACAAGTCATTCATTCACACAGCTCTTTAAAATACATCTTCTAAAAACCTACCCGAAATTTTGTTTAAAATCTTTGCACTACAAAATTTCAGATCCGGTGAAAAATGTTAATCTCTTTTAATAATTACAGGATCGCCTCAGGTGGAGCATCTCTGAACAATGTTTTCATTGAATCTGTTGTAAAATGTTTGTATCTCACTTCATGCAAAACCAAACACTCTAAAAGATTATGTTTCACTGTAAATGCACATGACATTGAATGCACCATGTAGCTTCTTCACACTCTTTAAAAGGTACGAATGAGTAAGATACGAATGGCCGGTGTGCAGCCGGCAATAAAACCGTTTTTTCCTTGCCACCACCAGAGGTAGATGAGAGGAACTCTTTTAGGTGTGGACGGATCTGAAAGAGTTGGTTATCAGTCTGTGTATTCCAGTCCTCCTGCCAGAGGTCTCTGACTTAATCACTAACTTTTGGCGAACGACGAAGAAACCGACAAAGTTTTCAAATCACAGGGATTCAAAGCAAGCAAGCCCGTTTCTCTTCAGCTAACGTAATCACACATCTACCGTAGAGCCGTTCAAACACTCATGATGCCATGCGTAAGGAGCACATTACGCCACACACCACAAATATCATGAAATTAAAGCACGCTAACAGTTTCCAAAGCCAGTTCTTACAAACGCATAAGAATGCCAAATTTTGTAACCTATCCGTTATAGCGCACGACACTCCGAAAACTGGAGTCTAACTCATTCTGTAGTGTCTAGTCCTGTACTCTGTTTGTCTGTGTCCTTGGCGGTAACTAAACCCCTCTCTTTCCAAAATTTGCTTCATTGTCCGCCCTCAGTCTGTTTTGAAACTCATTCTATCACTTCACTGTATTATTCAATTAAATGAATCAAGCACTAGTTTACTGGTGGGCAAA
>JADBJO010006056.1:75000-77500 GCA_016801955.1 Conus betulinus
TGTATTGTTTTGTGTGTGTGTGTGTGTTTTTTTTTCTAGAAGAAAAAGAAACACCCGAAGGTGCTGGGGAGGACCCAGAGAAGCACTGTCTCCACCTGCCTTTAGAGCAGTCCTGTACCACCCTTGGAGGCCTGCGCTGTGTTGACGATGGGTACAGGCACGCGCAGGAATTAAGATATCAAGGGACATAACTGCTCCTGAACAGAGGTAAATCAGACGACAGGATGCAACTCATAACAGCCTTAAAGTAGCATCTCCCATAGGAGCACCAGCCGGTATTTCATGACTGCAGAGCCCACAGGAAAAAAAAAAAAAAACACCACCCTCCAACTGTCGAGCACACCCCACAGACCCCCAACCACCCCTTGTTTGTTTCCTGTGTGTATTGTTTTGTGTGTTTTTTCTCTAACCTCTAGCGACAGGGTGCACTAAATAACAAACAAGTAGAATAACTCTTGCTCCCATGATAACATGGATACACGCCCGCCACTACAAACGTACCGCTGCTCACGATGCCAAAACCGCCTGTCAGAAATCATGACAACACAGCGTACACAGAGCAGACAAGGAAGGAGACGTCCCTTACATACATCCCCTTTCTTGTTTGTTGTGTGTGCTCTGTGTTGCCATTTCGGCCACGGCGTTTTGGCGTCGTCAGCAGCATCTGTTTGGAGTTAAGGGCGCGTATATATTTTACCACGGGCGCAAGAGTTACCCCACTTGTTTTTTATTTACTGTTTACTATTCCCCGCCTCGTTTTTTTAAGATTTTCCTTTCGGTAGGGTTCAATGCAAAGGTTAAACGTTCCACACAACCTAATGATTGTGGGGGGGCAGCTAACTCTGAGAGGTTGGAGCGTCCGAGACAGAGCATGGCATCACAGAGAGCGGAGCCCATCCCTCCTCTTTTTTTTTTTTTTTCTTCCATTCCCTGACCAGAATCTGGGTACCCATGTACTGGTGGGTGAACAGAAAAAGCTTTCGAGTCTTGAACATCTGACCCCATCGAGAGGTTCGAACTCACAACCGTCAGCTTTCAAGGAAAACGTGCTGACCATTTGACCACAGGGGTCCCCTGGGACTAAAATGACCAAAATGTAGAATCCGGGTTTTATATTCTACCGTCTGACTGTATAAGTAGTCAGTTTTATTAGTTCCCCTTTTTTTCCCCTTTTCCCAAGGATGTCTTTTATCGGGTTGGGACCGGAGTGACAACGGTTGGCACTTTCAACCCCCGCCCCCCTGGAGCCTGGGGAAGTTCCTTTCTAAAATGTATTGCAGGCGTGTCAGCCGGGGTCCGTGATATTTCTCGGTGTTTGTCTGTGCGCATTTTCTTCTTCTTCTTCTTTCTTTCTTTCTTTCTTTTTTTTTGTTTCTTCTTCTTCTCCTCCTCCTCCTCCTCCTCTCCTCCTTTCTCCTCCTCCTCCTTCTTCTTTGTTCCTGTTGTTCTTCTTCTTATCATCATCATCATCATCATCATCAGATCAATCATCATCATCATCATCATCTTCTCGTCTCTCTTCTTCTCTTCTTCCTCTTCTCCTCCTCCTCCTCCTCCCTCCTCCCCCTCCTCTCCTCCTCCCTCTTCTCTTTTCCTCTTCTTCTTTTTCTTCTTCTCTTTCTTCTTCTTCTCTTCTCTCCTCTTCTCCTCCTCCTTCTACTTCTCTCTGTCTCGTTCTCTCTCTTTCTCTTTTCTTTCCACTCTTCCCCTCCCTTTTTCCTCCTGCCCCCTCTCCCCCCCCCTCTCTCTCTCTCTCTGCTTCTTTTCTTCTCCCCCCCCCACACCCCCATCCGTTCCTTCTTGTGCTCTCTCTCCCTCACTTTCTCTCTTCTTCACTCCCCTCCCCACCCCGCCTCTCTCTCTCTCTCCTCTCTCTCTCTCTCTCTCTCTCTCCCTCTCCCCCCCCCCCCCCCCCCCCCTGGTCTCCCCTCCCTCTGTCTCACTGAATACAGAGCTCTCTTCCATTTCCCTTTCACACCATCTTTAAACAATCGTCGACTGGCGAGTCGACTGGCTGGTCTATCTTTGATGTGGCGCAAGACTGTTTTCCACTGGACAGCGACTGACACCGTGTTTGATGTCGCCATGATATAAAGGAAGGATAGAAGGAATAGGGATAGTATAGATCGACTGTGGCGATTCTTTGGCTTTCAGTGTACACTAAAAATGATTGGTTCTGAGAAGCCGTCTGAGAGAGGAAGATGGAATCTCGGTTTCTATTATGTGCGCAGGTTTACCTGTAAAGATGCTCTCTCTCTCTCTCACTCTCACTCTCTCTGTCTGCCTCTCTCTGTCTCTCTCTCTCTCTCTCTCTCTCTCTCTCTCTCTCTCTCTCTCGTCCAATATTACAAGACTTCAGAGACCGTCAGACACCAATTCATACCCCAAAACATTTCAAGAGTCCTTGCTTTTTTTTTTTTCAAATAAGTCTTGGTAATGTCATCATCAAATGAGAGAGTACTGTTACACAGTTGGCGATTTATCTATATAAGCATTCCAG
>JADBJO010006056.1:82500-97500 GCA_016801955.1 Conus betulinus
CTCTTCATTCCCCTGAACTCTCTCGTCCCGTCAACCTCTTCCTCTCCTCCCTTCGCCTCTTCTTTCTTCCTCGACAATAAAAGCTCTTCTCTCTCTCTCTCTCTCTCTCTCTCTCTCTCTCTCTCTCTCTCTCTCTCTCTCTTCCCGAAACACATTTAACCGTATTTAATCCACCATAAATGTACCACAAATCCATCTTGTGAGTGATGTCTAGATATCTAAAGACGACACCCGTGTGTGTGTGTGTGTGTGTGTGTGTGTGTGTGTGTGTGTGGTGTGTGTGTGTGTGTGTGTGTGTGTGTGTGTGTGTGTACGTGTGTGTGTTGTTGTGTGTGTGTGTGTGTGGTGTGTGTGTGTGTGTGTGGGTGTGTGCGTCCATGGTTTTGTCAGCGTGTGTGTGCGTGTCCGCGCGTGTGTGCGTATGTATAGGGGTTGATTAATGATATCGACATCGGTAAATATGTCCGGTTTGTGTGGAGCAGCTGGCAGTGTGTGCGTGTGCGTGTATGGTGTGCGTGCCCCTGTGTGTGTGTGTGTGGTGTGTGTGTGTGTGTGTGTGTGTGTGTGTGTGTGTGTGTGTGTGTGTGTCTATGTGATCCATCCTACTGAGACATGATGGACTTCTCCTCGACAAAAGACCGAATTATATTCCAGTTGCACACAAGTCGGATCTCGGTTGAAACTCTCATGCAAAAACAAGGAAACAAAACAAACAAAGAAACGAAGACGAAGTAATCGAACTTTGAGATTGTGGAACTCCACACAGTGTCGACTCTGAAAAGAAACCACAATCCTTACTATATAAACAGTACAGAAAGGGGGATTAAACATAAATCCACTTACATCAACCAAAGACTACTTCAACCACTGGGCCAGCCAGCTCCCATACCCCCCCTCCCCCCCCCCCCCCCCCCCCCCCACCGCCACCACCCTAACCCCATCCATCTCCATCACCGTGCGAATCAGAGGTTAGTCTTGCCTTGGTTGTAAATACTGATTGTGATATATCTTGTCCCAGGATTGACAAGGGCAATATTGAGCATGTGGGAAATACAAAACGCTTGTATGATCTCTGCTTTGATAGTCTGGTGTGGATGGGGGGCAGGGGAAGGGGGAGGGGGAGTGTGTGTGTATGTGTGCGGTGTGGGGGGGTGGGGGGGGGGGGGGGAGGGGAGCGATGTGTGATATGGACTGGGTGGGGGAAAAGAGAGATGATGGCTTTGTTCTCTTCACGCAGCTGGGGTGGGTATGAAGGGTCATTGTCGTTGTCATCGTCGTCGACGTTTATGATTAACCGTCCTCCTCGTCATCTTTGTCGTCATCGTTATCCTCCTGCGCATCATTATCGTCGTCGTAGACTTTATGACCATCATCTTTGTCGTCGTTGTCGTCATGATGTTTTTCATATCATCATCATCATCATCATCATCATCATCATCATCATCATCATCATCATCATTATCATCATCGTCGTCGTCGTCGTCGTCAACTTTATAGTCATCGTCGTTGTCGTCATCGTGGTTTTAACATCATCGTTCATCATCATCATCATTCATCATCATCATAATATCATCAATCATCGTCGTCGTCATCGTCGTCGTCGTCGTCGTCGTCGTCGTCGTCGTCGTCGCAGTCGTCGCAGTCGTCGTCGTCGTCGCAGTCGTCGTCATCGTCTTCGGTCGTCAGGCGTCGTCTTCGGTCAATTTTCATCATCGTCAGTACCGTCATCCACTCCGGGTTCAGATGATCGACACCTTCCTCCCCCTCCTATTTTTCCCTCACCTGTCACTCCTCCATTACCTCTACCACATATATTCCCACTCCTTTTTCCCAGATTAATCTGTACACCAACACCCTTCCCCCTACCTACCTGTCTATTGCAATGTTGTTCCTTTCACTACACCATCAACACCCTTCCCCCTCCTCCCTGTCTATTGCATGTTGTCCTGTCACTACAACAACACCCTTCCCCCTCCTACCTGTCTATTGCATGTTGTTCCTGTCACTACAACAACACCCTTCCCCCTCCTACCCCTGTATATTGCTGTTGTTCCTGTCACTACACGCAACACCCTTCCCCCTCCTACCTGTTCTATTGCATGTTGTTCCTGTCACTACAAACAACACCCTTCCCCCCCTCCTACCTGTCTATTAAATGTTCATCCTGTCACTATAAACCAACACCCCTTCCCCCACCTACCTCTCTATTACAGGTTGTCCCTGTGCACTACACCAACCACCCTTCCCCCTCCTACCTGTCTATTACAATGTTCATGCCGTCGTCGCTACACCAACACCCTCCCCTACCCTACTGTCTATTATAAAGCAGGTTCGGTCTCTCACTCGACCTTAGCCGTTCTTTCCCTTCCCACTTGCTCCTTGCAGCAAAGGTTCGGGGCGAGAGATGGCTGCTCCTTGCTGCCCACCATCCTTCTCTCTCTCTCCTCTCTCTCTCTCTCTCTCTGTCTCGCTCTCTCCTCTCATCTCTCTCTCTCTCTCTCTCTCTTACAGCATTTAGGTTGGTCTCTATCGCTATCTTAGCGTTCCTTCCAGTCACCAACCTGCTTATGACAGCAAAGGGTCTCTGCGCGCGCAAAAGGATGTCTCCATGCTGTCATTGTTCTCCCCTATTGCACGGTGTTCCACGCCACCTGTCCCGTTTCTGCTCCCAGGCCGTCGGCCTGTAATCCGTTAACCTCCCTTAGACCTATTTTTTCAATCTTCTGAAGAACGACCAGTCCATAAAGGACTCCTCGTGCACACAGCACATGGATGCCGTTCCTGCAAATGTCGATGCGAGTGAGTTGACGGAGTGAGTTGATGATTGTCGGAGAGAGGGAGGGCGCGGGGGGGAGAGGTTGGTGTGGGGGAGAGGGGACGGGGAAAGGAAGGGGCGACGGGGGATGGGGGTGGAGGGGGAGAGGGTGAGGGAGACAGAAAAAAAAAGAGATACTTGAGGATGAGACTTAAAGTCAGGGGAAAAGAAGAGAGAGAGAGAGTGAGGAGAAGAGAGGAGGGGAGAGCGAGAGAGATGAGAGGAGGAGACGACAGACAGACAGACAGACAGAGAGACAGGAGACATATATATATATATAGGGAGAGAGAGGAATAGAGAGAGAGACAGATATGACGAGACAGAGAACAGCAGACAAGGAAGAGAAGACAAACATGGACAGACAGACAGGAACAAACGACATACTGACAGGCAGAGAAGCAGAGAAAGAGAGAGACACAGAGAGAGAGAGAGAGGCGCGCAACCAGACAGACAGAGAGACGGAGAGAAAAAAGAGGAGAGAGAGACGCAGACAGACAGACAGAAGAGACAGACAGACAGAAAGACAGAGGGGGGGGGGGGGAGGCAGACAAGAGACCAACAAGACGGACAGACAGAAAGAAGGAAGGGGATTGCGAAAAAAAATACAGACGAGAGTTTACAACAAACAACAGCAATGAAACGAACAGGGAAAACATTCATAGTAAAAAAAAAAAGATTAAAAAAAAAAGTAATGATGATAATGATGATAAAGATAAGGCGAGGAGGAATCGGAGCGCAGCAGCAGCAGGGAGGCGGAGGAGGGGAGGAGGAGTATGGAGGACGATAGCGAAAAACGACGACAACGACGACACGACGACGACGACGACGATGTGATGATGACAATGATGATGATGATGATGATGTGAGGAGGAGGAGGAGGAGGAGGAGGAGGAGGATCATTCCTCATCATCATTATCATCATCATCATCATCATCAAGGAAGAAGAAGAAACACAAAAGAAGGAAAATGATAGTGATTATGGTTAAAAAACAAGACAGCAGGAGCGAATATGCCACAACGTATGCTGCTGGTGACGCTGATAATAACGTCGATAATGAAAAGAGAAGAAGCACCTATGAAATTACTACTACCTTCCACAGCACACAACACACACACACACACACACACACCACACACTCACACACCACACCAATCTGTTATTCCATCGTATTGATCCAAGTCCTTGAGGGACGAGAACCAAAAAAAAAAAAAAAAATCGAAGGAAAAACAAAAACTAGATTAAAAACGATCTGTTCAAAACGTTTCAAATCACGAACACAAAACCATCAAAACAACTCCACGCTGATTTTTCTATTTTTTTCCCATATATGTACAAATTCCCAGGCTGTTTCAACGGCCTAAAGACCCACATAATTATCAAAGGCGGATATACAAGCCCAAAGCAAATCGGTCTCTGGTCTTCCTCATCACAAACTTTCTTCCTGATATGGTCTGTTTCGCTCTTTCCTTGTAGGGAAGGGGGAGGGTGGGGGTGGGAGTGGGGGGCCAAAAATCAAAGCAAAAACAAAAAGCAAAACAAACAAACAAACAAACAAACAAAAAAAGAAAAAACAGGTCAACGAGGATCGACAAAGTACTCTTGGGTGGCAGACTGCTAAGGAATACGATGCTAACAGATGATACTATTACCAGTATAGGTCAATACCACTGTGCACTGGGTTTTTGTTTTGTTTTTTGTTTGTTGCTTTATTTTTTTCAAGTTATATTAGGGGCTTACGCAGAGAGTTGCTTAGTTCTGCAGCAGCAGCACCGTGTGGGGTTAGGCGGGTTACTGGATGAAAACGTGAGCTGACAGGCTTCCATAGAGACTGCCTTGAGGGAAGACGAGAAGGATGAAGGATAGTGAGAGAAAGAGGACGTGGGCGAGGAGGAGGAGAAGGAGGAGGAGGATAGGGAGGCAGAGGAGGGGGAAAGAAGAAGAGGAGGGACGACGAGGAGAAGGAGGAGGAGGAGGGAAAAAGAGGAGGAGAAAAAAAGAGGAGGAGAAAGAGGAGGAGGGGGAGGAGGGGGAGGAGGAGGGGAAGGAAGCAGAGGAGGAGGAGGAGGAGTAATAAGAGGAGGAGAAGGAGGAGGACGAGGAAGAAGGAAGAGAGGAGGAGAGGAGGAGGAAGAAGAGGTGGTGGCGGAATAGGGAGGTAATAAGGGAGAGGGCGAAAGGAGGAGGAGGGGGGGGGGGGTGGTAAAGCAAAAGGGGAAAAAAAGAGCAATTCAGGAGGAGGAGGAGGAGGAGGAGGAGGAGGAGGAGGAGAGGAGGAGAGAGAGAGAGAGAGAGAGAGAGAGATGAGAGAGAGAGACAGAGACAGAGACAGAGACAAACAGAGACAGACAGAGAGAGTATGAGTGGCATGTGAAGAGAGAGAGACAGCGAGTGGGAGCGAGGATGAGTTAAGGGGGAGAAAGAGTGAGGTGTGTGGGCATTTGTCAGAGAGAAAGAGAAAGCGAGACAGACGAGACAGACAGACAGACAGACAGAAAGACAGACGACAGACAGACAGAACACAGAAGACGGAGACAGAGAGAGAGAGAGAGTTTTTTTTCCGGAACGCCCAAGCCTCCTTTTGACCTTAAAAGAATGATTAGCTTTCACACACGTCATGCATCAAAAGGAAGTAAGAAAGAAGGAGGAGGAGCAGAGGAAGGAGTACAGAAAAAACAAAACAAACAAACAAAAAAATCTGAAGCTTTCCCTCCTTGAAGGACAACCCCCACCCACCCCCCCACCCCCACTCCCATCCCACGCCGCTCCCCCACCCACATCACCACCCCCCCCCCCCCCTCCCCCCCGCACCCCACCCCTACCCCTCACGAAGTATTCATCGTGATCATCTTCCCATGGCAGTAAACCAAAGCAGCACGTCCCTCCGCCCGTGCAGCTCACAGATTTTCTACAGCCGTCAGGCTTCAGCCATGCCAGACGATGTAAAGGTGTTTATAATACACATACCTGCCTGCCATGTTCACGCGTAACTCTCTTGATATCTATCTGTCTGGTCTCTCTGTCTGTCTGCCTATCTGTCTATCGAAACTGTCTCGACTCTCTCTCTCTCTCTCTCTCTCTCTCTCTCTCTCTATATATATATATATATATATATATTATAAATATGTATATACATATATATGCCTGTTCTCGGCCTATCTTGTCTGTGTGTCTGGAAAGAGAGAGAGAGAGAGAGAGAGAGGAGAGGAGAGGATGAGAGAGAGAGAGAGAGAGAGAGAGAAGAGAGGAGAGAGAGAGAAATCAGACACGGTTGTAGGGTCTTCCTGTATGTGAATGTCATATACATAGCGCACGAAACGCTCAGATGCGCGCTTAAACACACCCGACACCACACTCACATTCAAAACCAACAACGCTTACGCATTCACACTCTTCCACAACAGCAGCAGCGGCGCGTTCACACACACAAACACACATGCACGCACACACCACAAACACACACACACACACACACCCACACAACACAACACACACACATACACGCGCGCACAAACACAACACACAACACAAAGTCTCTCTCTCTCTCTCTCTCTCTCTCTCTCTCTCTCTCTCTCTCTTCAGGACCACACGCACTCATTCAACCTATTCATACATATAACCACACTCTTACCACCATTTTTAATTCACACACACCACACACACACACACACACACACACAACAAACACAGGGAGCATGTACATGCGCAAAATATCCTCTCTCTCTCCTCTCTCTTCTCTCTCTCTCTCTCTCTCTCTCTCTCTCTTAGGACACCCCGCACATCAATCATTCACCTATTCACACATATATAAACGCACCTTACCCCCCGTATTGAAAACACACACACCACACACCCACAAACACACACACACACACACAGGGCGCACTGTACATGCGCAAAATCTCTCTCTCTCTCTCTCTCTCTCAATTCTCTCTCTCCATCCCTCTCTCTCTCTCTCTTCGGGACACACGCCACTCATTCAACCTATTCACACATATATAAACAACACCTTACCCCCCGTATTGAAACACACACAACACACACACACACCACACAACACAAACACCACACACTTCACACACACACACAGGGGCGCATGTACATTGCGCAAAATCTCTCTCTCTCTCTCTCTCTCTCTCTCTCTCTCCTCTCTCTCTCTTTCATATGTCTCACGAGGGAATCGGGGAGAGGGGGGGGGGGGGGGGGGGGGGGTTTGGGGATGAAGGAGAGGAGGAGAGCAGGTAGAGAGAAGAGGGAGGGGGAAGGACTAGGGGGGAGGAAAAAAAAACCAATCCACGACGCAAGGGAAGACCAGAAAACACACACACAGTGAATAAAATATACCTCGCAAAATAATATCTCCTCTCTCTCTCCTCTCTCTCCTCTTTCATAATAAAAAAAAAAAAAAAAAAAATAAAAAAAAAAAAAAAAACGAAAAAAAAAAAGCAAAAAAAAAAAAAAAAAGAAAAAAAAAAAAACAAAAAGAAAAAAAAGGGGGGGGGGGGGGGTGGAGAAAAAAAAACCATCGAGTGCGCAGTGAAGCACCAGGGATGATCGTGCTAATATTGACACCAGGTGAATCAAGACCCAGACAAGGAAGACCAAAGCGTTTCTACCGCTAAGTCAACTGACCAGCAACACACGAATAGGGGGCCCCGGACCGCACAAGGAAAAAATCGTGATCCACAGTGTGACGCGTATCCTGCGCGCTTTCATACCGTTACCTAAATGCATGAAGACTCAGGTCTTGTAAAAGACAAACGCTTTTTTTTTTTCTTTAATCAACCTCGTCTTGTGTATGTGTGTGTGTGTGTGTGTGTGTGTGTGTGTGTGTGTGTGTGTGTGTGTGTGCGTGCCGTGCGTGCGTGCGTGCGTGCGTGCGCGAGCGCGCGTGCATGCGTTCCTTTCGCGTCATGTGTGTACAATACAGAAGTGCAAAACTCAATGACATGTACAGTTCTGCGCAGTCTTTAGAGCCAACAAATAGATACAAGCCATACAAAACAACCGGCTTTCAACTCCAGTCCCTAATCCTACTCTTACCACCCCCCCCCCCCCCCCCCCCCCCCACCACCCACTCCCGTATACTATTTCGCAACACTCCTCCTCTATATATAGCCCTATGCGCCCCCCCCCCCCCCTATACTCTCCCCCACCCCCCCCTATTACCCCCCCCCCCCCCCCACCCCACCTCACCCCTCCCGATTCGCCTTTCTCAGGTTTGCCCTACTCATTGGTGATGTCGCCAACATCAGTGACTTCTGAGAGTTTGACTCGGGACCCGTCCCACCTGCTGCTCCGTTTCCGAATCTCTGTATGTCTGTCTGTCTGTCTATCTGTCTGTCTGTCTGTCTCTCTCTCTCTCTCTCCCTCTCTCTCTCTCTCTCTCTCTCTCTTCCCCATCCCCATCACCCCTCTCTCTCTCTCTGTTTCTGCATCTCTCATGCCTCTGTCTGTCTGTCTGTCCTGTCTGTCTGTCTGTCTCCCTCCCTCCTCTCTCTCTCTCTCTCCGTCTTTCCCCTCCCCTTACACCACACCCCACCCCTCTCTCTCTCCTCTTTCTGTTTCTCCCTCTCTGTCTCTCTCTGTCTCTGTCTCTCGGGTCCTGTCTCTCTCTCAGAAGTTCGGCGCCGTCAGTCACCATACATAAGTCCGCCAGATATCTAAATGGACATTAGTCTTAGGTGATTTAATCACCTGTAACCCCTGTCCGGACCAATCACGCGCTTGAGCGATGATGTCTTTTCAAGTAGAGGCCTGCAGGAGGCCAGACAAAACAGCATAGGGCGCCTACAACTCCACCTTTCTCACGCCTCGTTGCTCGGACGATGACAAACTTGCGTGCACGTCTACAAGCCGTATTAACTCGCTTAACACAGCACTTAAGCTAGGGGGGGTCAGTGGACAGTGTTGGTATTACGAAGCTAGGGCTATCGTCATGTGAGAAACACTTGGCAGCAAATGGCTGAGGCACTGTTAGAGAGAATTTCAAATTGAAAGCAACGGTTTCAGTGGATATTTGTTATTAAAAAAAAAAAAACAACACCTATGTATGTTTTTGTTGTAGATTTGAAATTAGAAACTGATGTGGTTCTTAGATATATGTTGCTAAAAAAAAAAGCCTTAAAAAGCCCCAAAAGCATGAGTACCACATCACTTTTCTAAACCTCCACAACTCATGAAACTAGGAACTGCTTCTTATTTATTTTTCTCAACAACAACAACAAAACAAGTACAAAACAATGTGTGCGAGTGCGATCTGCATTTAATAAAAGAAAATCTACTAATGGATCTCTGTGTCATGTGCTGTGTGCTCTGTATGTGTGCGTGCGTGCGTGCGTGCGTGCGTGCGTGCGTGCGTGCGTGCGTGCGTGCGTGCGTGCGTGCGTGCGTGCGTGCGTGCGTGCGTGCGTGTGTGTGTGTGTGTGTGTGTGTGTGTTGTGTGGTGGTGGTGGTGGTGTGAAATCACGGACTGACCATTATGGTCACTCACCTCACTGCCTAAGATTTTACCCTCGCTTCCTTTGAGCCCGAATGCCACACCGACTGACCACATGTTACTGACCTACATACATCACGGCGGCACGTCTCTTCTGACACACTAACTGACCCCCACCGGCACTGACTGCACCCACACAGATGTCCGTTCGAGTGCAGCTCAAGGTCACAAAGAAGCTCTGGTAGTTCCTTCCTTACCTCTCTGTCCACTTAAGTCTCCAGGGTCCAGACAGTGCCACGACAACACACGTTAAGTTGGAATCGATTCCAGAACACCCCCGCCTTCTTAACACTCCTGTCCCAGTCGCCCCTGACTATTTACCAACCCCAGAACCACACGGTGGAATTTCATGAACTTCTGCTATTATCAGTTGTTTCAAAGTGAGGTGAATGCTGGCGGAAACTGAAACAAAGTTACAAGACAAATTACTATGCCGCCAAACGAAAGAAACAAAATAGATTACAAGACAAGCACGACGCGTTTCGACCTCTTTGGTCCTCTTGAGACCAACCACATTCAAGACAATGAAAACGAAGAATGAAAAATCACTTGTTTCGTCAAACTGACATGCCACGTCCTTTTTTGCGCCCAAGTTGAAGAGATAACTATTGATTGTTCGTTCTTCGTTGTCATTGTCTTGAATGTTGCTTTGTCTTGCTGAGGAAGGCCAAAGAGGTCGAAACGCGTGTCGCGTTTGTCTTGTAATTTGTTTGTTTCTTTCGTTCGGCGGTATAGTAATTTTTTTTAAATGTAAGTTTTGATATTATGTGTTGTTGTGTCACACAATACAAGGATAAAATATAACAACAACCAACCAAACAACAACAACAGCAACCACACACACACACACACACACACACACACACACACACACACACACACATATATATATATATATATATATATACTCGCGAGTGCGGATGGCCGCACGTTCAAACACACACACACACACCACACACACACACACACACACACACACACACACACACACACACTATATCTAGCTTGCAAGGTAGCTCTCTCTCTCTCTCTCTCTCTCTCTCTCTCTCTCTCTCTCTCTCTCTCTCTCTCCATTCACACATACACACGTGTACATACACATACACATGCAGTGGTAAGAGTAGAGGTGATAGGTGTGGTTCTCTAGGGGAACAGCATGGATTAGCTCACTGCACACACACACACACACACACACACACACACACACACACACACACACACACACATACCACCAGCATACACCCAAAGGGTGGAAAGGAGTACTTTGTTCTCTTTGATGTTCTTATTCCTTTGTGCGCTGGCCTTGTGTTTTAGCAGAACTGTAAAATAGCAAGGAGCTTGGGTTGTTAAAATCTTTATCATTGACTGACGTGGTTGTGTTCGACTCAAGGAGGCTGTTAAAATCTTTCTCATTGATGATGACGTGGTGAGCCTTGCGTCGTCTCTCTCTCTCTCTCTCTCTCTCTCCTCTCTCTCTCTCTCTCTCTCTCTTCTCTCTCTCTTTCTCCGTTTGTCTGTCTGTCCATTTATCTGTGTGTGTCTAGCCTGTCTGTCCATTTGTCTGTGTGCCTGTCCATGTTGTCTGTGTGCCCTCTCTCTCTCTATCTCTCTCTCTCTCTCTCTCCTCTCTCTCTCTCTCTCTCTCCCCTCCACCTCCCCTCGGCCTCTTCCTTTCCTTCCTTTCCCCCCCCTCCATTCCCACCTCCCCACCTCCCCCTCCGCCCCCCCCTCTCTCTCTCTCTCCCTCCTTCTCCTTACTACCCACTCCCACCTCCCCATTCTCTTCTCTCTCTCTCTCTCCCCGCTTCCCACTCCCCACTCCCCACTTCCCTCTCTCTCTCTCTCTCCCACCACTCCCCTCCTCTCTCTCTCTCTCTCTCTCACACACACACACACACACACACACACACACACACACACACACACACACCACACACACACACACACACAGCTGAACGTCAGAAATGGGCAAACACTTAGTACTGAGACCACCATCATCTCCTCTTCTCTTGTCTGTATCACGGATGCTGATGCCTGCAGGCTTACCACAGCGTGCGCGCGCACCTGCTGCAGAGAGAGGCAGAGAAGATGGAAGCCGCTGATAATAGCACGTGCCCGTCCTAGTGGCCGCCTGCACTGGCTGACCGGAGCTGCTTTCCTTGTTAGCCTCACACCGGTCGTGTGGGTGTTGTGCCGTAACGGCATTCCGCTGTCAGCCAGGGAGAGATAAAGGGAGACAAGTGGCGAGGGAGATAAGGGGAGACAAGGTGGAGGTGAGTGCCTAGTTGGTGGTGCAAGTGACACAACAACAACAACAACACAACAACAACAACAAACAACAACAACAACAACAACACAATGGAAACTTACTACCGGAGAGTTGTTTTAAAACATGGCAAGAAAGAAGAACAACAACAATAACAATAATAATGATAGTAGTAGTAGTAGTTGTTGTTGTTGTTGTTGTTGTACCCTGGCTCCAGGGATCATCCAAACAGCCGAAGTACTTGAACACTATGGTACAATTGCATCAGCTGGGGATGAGAACATTACGTGTGTGACCGTTTTTGATTACCCCGCCATGTGGGCAGCCACACCCCGACTTCAGGGGATTTTTTAGAGACTGATAATGTTATGCTAGGAGCTTGTCACAGCTGAAAGACAATCCCCGGATAACTATGCAGAGCATAACAACATTTTGATGTAGCCTTGGTGTTCTAGCCTATGTCAATTGACCTGACACTGTAGTAGTAGTAGTAGTACTACTACTACTAGTAGTAGTAGTAGTAGTAGTAGTAGTAGTAGTAGTAGTAAAAATAACATTGGGAAGTCGTTGCGAGAAGCAAGATGAAAAATACAATATGATAATGCAGCGGAATGAGAGTAGTGATTAAAATATTAACCATAAAAAAGACCAGCAAAAAACATTCATCGTATACAGAAACGCTGTCTCTTGAAAATCGGTGGGCCTATTTACCTACAGAGATATTTATGACAGCATGGTAGTACATTTCCATATGTTCCCCCAGTCCACCCCTCCCCTTCCCCTCATTACTGCTATTTCATGTTTATTTTTATTTTTTTTTTTGTTTATTATCATTTTTTTTTCTTTCAGTTTTTTTTTTTTTTAATTTCTCTTCTATTTTCATTTGATGTTCCATTATGATTGCATGACCGCTTTGTTTGCTTGTTTGTTTTTCTTATGTCATTTCATTTCTCTGCATGTTGCAGTCCCTACTCTGGGCGAGGACTGGATGTAAAAAAAAAAAGCGCGTCAGTGCTTATCTATTATCCTCGTAAATAAGAAAATTTTGTCTTGTCTTGCCTTGTCTTGTCTCGCTCCTGCTGTCAGCTTTGTAGCTGTGGTTCGGAAGCAGCCATGTCCATCACTTCTTCCATCTCTCTCACTATCCCCCCCCCCCCCCCCACCCCCCATCCCCCTCCTTCTTTCCCTAGAGACTTGCTTCGTGGGAAGCGTTACGAAAGTACTACAACAGCTACTAAGGGGGGAGGGGGGGGGGGGGGGAAGAAAGAGCGAGTGTGTGTGGAGAGAGAGATATAGAGAGAGAGACAGAGAGAGAGATCTCGTTGTTGTTGTTCTTCAGTTTAACGTCTTCCCACTTAACGTGATTACAGACAGAGTGCGTGCGTGTGTGTGTGTGTGTGTGTGTGTGTGTGTGTGTGTGTGTGTGTGTGTGTGTGTGTGTGTGTGTGAGAGAGAGAGAGAGAGAGAGAGTGTATGTGAGTGCATGCGTGTGTGTGTGTGTGTGTGTGTGTGTGTGTGTGTGTGGTGTGTGTGTGTGTGTGTGTGCAAAGATCTCGTGTGTGTGTGTGTGTGTGTGTGTGTGTGTGCGTGTGTGATCTCGTGAGAGAGAGAGAGAGAGAGAGAGAGAGAGAGAGAGAGAGAGAGAGAGAGAGAGAGAGAGAGAGAGAGAGAGGAGAAGGAAGGGAGATGAAATGAGCGAGGGAGTGATTGATGGGAGGCTTAGTGCCAAGCCTGAATGACACATTTCAGTTACATTGTAAGAGTAGGAGGTGACAGGGCAGACAGGGGAAGCAACTGGAAGTGGAGGGCGAGGAGGGAAAGGGGGGAGGGGTGGTGGTGGAGGGGAGATTCTGTGCTGCAGATAGGAGACGGGTAGAATGAAAAAATAAAAAAACCCAGAGGGGTGGAGGAGGGGGACGGGGGATGGATGCGATGAAGTGAAGTTTTATGGACCAGATGAAGCCGGGGTTAAAATGCTAGTATACATAATAAAAACGCTGAAGCGGGTCAAAACGCTAGCATACATAATAAAAACGCTGCCTTCATTTATGGCACACACACACACACACACACACACACACACACACACACACACACACACACACACGTAAATACACACACACGCGCGCGCGCGCACTTAAATAGTTCATCTATATCTACTGATTATTACATTAAGTTACCCCCCCCCTCTCTCTCTCTCTCTCTCTCTCTCTCTCTCTCTCTCTCTGTATACGCGTGCGTCTCTCTCTCTCTCTCTCTCTCTCTCTCTCTCTCTTTTTTTTTTTTTTTTTTTGCCCGCTTGCCCGCGCGCGTGCATGCATGCTTTGTGCATGTTGTTGACGAACCTAAGTGTTCCAGCTCAAAAGGCCCGTGCACGGACCAACAGTTTCCTGTTTACAAAAACAAATAAACAACCATGACCGTGATCTGATTACAGATATTATGTTGAAGCCCAGCCAGGAAGGAGGAGCTGGTTGGGTGTAATGGGCGAGGGGGAGGGGGGGGGAGGGGGGGGGGGGGAAAACACGCGGGAGTGGGTGAGAAGCGGGCAGGGAGGGTGTTGGGAGGTTAGAGGAAGAAAGGCATGCTAGAATAGACACAAACTCAGGCCCTCAGGGGGACGTGATGAAACTACAAAGCATTTTGTCACTCTCCGCCTACGTTTTTCCTTTTAAAAGCACGCGTCACTTTCTGATTGATCGCCGTGCCAATATACACACACGCACGCACGCACGCACACACACGCACGCACGCACACACATACACGCACACGCACACGCACACACACACACACACTCCACTTTTCCCGACCTCCGTCTATCGCCCTTTTTTTTTTTCTTTCTGTCTGTATGCGTGACTTCTATCTATGTCTGTCTGCCTCTGTGTGCTTCTCTTCTTCTTCTTCTTCTTTTTTTTTTTTTTTTTCTTTTTTTCTTCTTCTCCATCTTCTTCTTCTTCTTCTCCTATCTCGTCCTCCATCTTCTTCTTCTTCTTCTTACCTTCTCCTTCTGCTCCTTCTTCTCCTTCTCCACCACCTTCTCTAATCTTTCTTTTAAATTTTTCTCCTTCCAGTCATTCCCTCCTTTTCTCCCTCATTTACTTCTTCCTTCCTTCCTCTCCCTCTCTTTCCCCACGATTTCTCTTTCCCCCCCCCCCCCCTCTCCCTTTCCCCTCTCTTCCTCCCTCCCTGTTTATCTCCCTTGCGTGTTCACTAGCTACCCTCCCCTCCCCCTCCCCTCCTTTTCTGTTGTTCTTTTTTCTTCCCTTTCTTTCCTTCTATTCCTTCTTTGTCATCCGCCCTTTCTTTCTTTCCCTTCTCTTCATCTTTTCATTCCTACCTTTCTTCGTTCATTCCTGCATTCTCCCTTCTCTTTTCTCTCTTTCCTTCTTCTTTTCTATTCACTTCATCTCTCTCTCTCTCT
>JADBJO010006056.1:110000-130000 GCA_016801955.1 Conus betulinus
CATATGGTTTATAGATCCACTTTGACACTAGATCCCTTTCTTTAAGCAGTGCCTGAAATTTCTACAACGACTTTTAGGAAGTTCATTTTTCTACTATTTTCTAAAATCGACTTTAAGAAAATCTGTTGGTGAAAGGTTGATGTTATGTTCTCAATCGAGTACTTAAAATGTCTAAAATACTTTTTGAATATTTTCCAACGAAAGAAATATTTCTGATCTATGCAAATACATGTTAGGAGAAAAAAAAAGTGGATTTAAACACACACACACACACACACACACACACACACACACACACACACACACACACACACACACAACACACACCACACACACACCTTTCAGGTGAACCTTCCTTACTCATTCCATGCCTGAAATTACCCCCTGGAGGGTCAAAAGGGCAAGAGCACTAATTCAATCCTCTGGGTAATGATAAACCCAGACAGACTTTCCGGTGTTTTTTTTTTTCTTCTTCTTCTTAATTCACTGCCTTCTTCGAAAGCTCTCAGGTGCCATAAAGACACAAAAACAAATGTCAATCAAAAAGAACTGCACCTGATTTTAAGGGTCAGCGATTCTGGTTCCGAGCTGGAACTAGCCCCCATCCATTATTCCAAAAACCACTTGCTGGCAAAAAAAAAAAAAAAAAAAAGTGAATACGAAATGAGGCAGGGGGCAGTAAACAAACAAGTAGGGAAGCTCTTGCTCCCACAAGCAAACAAATACATGCCCATACCTCCAAAGGAATGCTGCTTACGACACTGAATCGCCTAGCAGATATGACAGCACAGAGCACACACAACAAACAAGGAGACATCCCCCCCCAAAAAAAGGATCTTCCAAGCTTGCCTATATATCCTGTACCGGACACATCTACACAGCAACAACTGGAGAAATGAACCAATGTGGATGTCCTTGTTTGTTCAGTGTGCTCTCTGCTGTCATATCTGCTAGGCGATTCGGTGTCGTAAGCGGTATTCCTTTGGAGTTATGGGCGTGGATTTGTTTCCTTGTGGGAGCAAGAGTTACCCCTACTTGTTTGTTGTTTCTCACTTCCTGGCAAGTAAATTAAGGGGCATGATCAAGATTAACTCCCTGGGATGGATGAAGATAAGCATGTGCCCAAACCTACAAACCTACCTGCCCTACATTGTGACATGAAGGTGGAAATGGCACGTAATTGTAGTCACTCCAGGCTGTTTCTGAACAATGCCCCTTATTTCATTTTTCTACTTCTTCTGCGTACGCAGGTTGATACTCCTGCGGACACTCCCTGTACAGACAGGCAAGAATTAATCCCATCTACCCAGCAAAGGGAGTGGAGTTTTGTGTGTATGATCGTTTTTTTTGTATCCCTTCATTTACTAAGGCAGCCATACTCCAACTTCGGGGAAGGTGCATGCTATGTGTAACGTGTCATCCATACCAACGGCCAAACTGGCCTTCTCTTCCAAAAGTCGATGATGGCATTTACGTGTGTGCAAGATGTTAAGCGTGCGTTCACACATGGAACCTTGGCTTATAGTCTCTTTCGAAGGATTGTATGGGAAATGGAGCCATAATCAACGTTAACTCCGCGGGAAAAAAAAAAAACTGTACCTAAACGGCCCGGCGGAGATTCAAACCTGCAACCCCAGGATCACCAAGATGAGGCCAGCGCTCTACCACTGAGCTATTGCGCCCCCCAAAAAAAAAACAATGCCCCCAAAAATCAGGCATCAGAAAGCGTTTTAAGATCAGGATGGAAGTACTTCTGGCACGGGTCTGGGACCCTTTTCATCAAATTAAGATGCAATGTGCTCTTACTGATATGTGTTGCCGTTTGGAGTGAATTTGAACATGGAGTAATTCGAGACGGTTACACCGAGGTTTTCATCCGTTGGGAAACCCAATCCATAGGTCAGAACAAACTTCTGTCTCTGTCTCTATCTGTCTGTCTGTCCCTCTCTCTATCACACACACACACACACACACACACACACACACACACACACACACATACACACGCGCGCCCCCCGCGCGCGCACACACACGCTGGCACACACACACACACACACACACCACACACACACACACACACACACACACACACACACACGCACGCACACACACACATACACACACACACGCGCACGCGCGCGCGCACGCACGCACGCACGCACACACACACAACACACATACACACACACACACACACGCGCGCGCGCGCGCGCGCGCGCGCACACAACACACACATACAACCTCGCGCGTGCTCGTGCGCTCAAGCACATATGTATACATGTGACGTTTAAAACAGACAGACATGTGAATTTCCGACAAACATATTTTCTTCAGACACTACAAACTGAAAGTTTAAAAAAAAATGCATAAAGCTACACCCCCCCATACAGCGGCAGCATAAGCATGACGGTGCATGAAAAAGAGTTTTATATGATGGTGCATGACAGCGAGTTTGATATGATGGTTGTGCAAGAGGGTTTAACATGAATGTGCATGAAATAGAGTTTAACATGATGGTGCATACAGTGGACCTTAACATTATTGTGGATGAAAGAGAGTTTGGCACGATGGTGCATGAAACAGAGTTCAACATGACGGTGCACGAAACAGAGATTAACATGACGGTGCATGACACAGAGTTTAACATGATGGTGCATAAAGTGGAGTTTAACATTAATGTGGATGAAAGAAAAGTTAACATGATGATGCATGAAATAGAGTTTAGTATGATGATGCATGAAATAGAGTTTAGCATGATGATGCATGAAATAGAGTTTAATATGATGATGCACGAAACAGAGTTCAGTATGATGACGCATGAAACAGAGTTTAATATGATGGTGCATGGAATAGTGCATGAAATATAGTTTAACATGATGGTACATGAATTGAGTTTAATATGATGGGGTATAAAAGAGAGTTTGATATGATGGTGGCATGAAAGAGAGTTTAACATGATGGTGCATGAAATAGAGTCCAGCATGATGGTGCATGAAATAGAGTTTAACATGATGGTGCATGAAATAGAATCTAACATGATGGTGCATGAAATAGAGTTTAACATGATGGTGCATAAAATAGAGTTCAACATGATGGGTGCATAAAACAGAGTTAAACACGATGGTGCATAAAATAGAGTTAACATGATGGTGCATAAAATAGAGTTTAACATGATGGTGCATGAAAAAGATGACAGTTCAACATGATGGTGCATGAAATAGAGTTCAACATGATGGTGCATGAAATAGAGTTTAACATGATGGTGCATGAAAAATTTTAACATGATGGTGCATGAAATAGAGAGTTTAACATAATGGTGAATTAAAGAGAGTTTAATATGTATGTGTATAAAACAGAGTTCAGTATAACAGTGCATGAAATAGAGTTTTAACGTGATGGTGCATTAAAGAGAGTTTAACATGATGGTGCATGAAATAGAGGTAAACATGTTGGTGCATAAAACAGAGTTTGATATGATGGTGTATAAAAGAGAGTTTAACATGATGATGCATGAAATAGAGTTTAAACATGATGGCGCATTAAAGAGAGCTTAACACGATGATGCATGAAATAGAGTTTAATATGATGGCGCATTAAAGAGAGCTTAGCATGATGATGCATGAAATAGAGTTTAATATGATGGCGCATTAAAGAGAGCTTAACATGATGATGCATGAAATAGAGTTTTAATATGATGGTGCATGACATAGAGCTTAACATGATGGTGCATGAAATAGAGTTTAATATGATGGAGCATAAAATAGAGTTTAACCTGATGATGCATTAAACAGAGTTTAACTGATGACGCATGAAAGAGAGTTTAACATGATGGCGCATGAAATAGAGTTTAACATGATGGTGCATGAAATAGAGTTTAACCTGATGGTGCATCTGAAGAGAGTGTAACCGGCTTTGTCTAATTTTGCTTAACAATTACTGGCTGTGCTATTTGGTCTAAATCCTCATCACACGTCTGCAACCAAATCTAACCGCTTCGTCCTCTGGTCACGATCCATTTTCTCACCAAGTTTTCGTTCAATTCAGTGATGGCCCAAATAGCTCAGTTGGTAGAGCGCCGGACTCGTAATCTTGGGGTTGCCGGTTCGAATCTCCGCCGGGGCCGTTTCGGTACAGAGGGATTTTTCCCCTGGAATTAACATTGGTTCTGACTCCATTTCCCATACAGTCCTTCGAATGAGACTTTATTAACCGAGGATCCGTGTGTGAATGCACGCATAACATCTTGCATACATGTAAATCCCATCACCAAATTTCGGAAGAAACGGCCAGTTGAGCCGTTGGTATGGATGACACGTTACTCATAGCATGCACCTTCCCCGAAGTTGGAGTATGGCTGCCTCAATGGCGGGATAAAAAAAACGGTCATACACACAAAACTCCATTCCCTATACAGGGGGTGTCCGCAGGGAGTATCAGCCTGCTTTCGCAGAAGAAAAAGAAGAAGAAGAAGAAGAAATCAATCAGTACGGCTGTCTTTTGTGCAAGTTTGGTACAAGGGAGACAAATGAACGGATCTGGGTAACAAGAATAACTCCTTCGCTGAAGTGACAATATTGACATCCACAATGATCGTAATAGACCTTTTCCGTGAGACAAACGGAGATAACGCCTGTCCTCCCATTGCAAACAGAGTTACCTTTCCTCGGTTTATGGGTCAAACAATTAGATCTGGAGGGTCAAATATTTGATTTGAAGCACACGCCCACAGTAACCTTTGAGATATCGACTGTGTACATTACGTTGCCCCAAGCGCATCGTTTTTATTCTCATGTTTCAGCATTATCTCTCTTCGATTGAATTGTTAAACTGGCTGATGGGACAAAATTGCTTTGGGCGTGCCTTCCAGCGGCATCTGTCCTATGAAAACCGGCGAGGTCACTCTCGCTGAGCGCGAACTCTAACTCAGATTACTTCCCTTGCAGATTTCTGAACATCGCCTGCTTAGCGTCATCTCCTTCAATAATAGGTTGGTGTGGTTGCTGCCATTGTTGCTGATACTGCATTAATAGGTTAGTTGTTGTTGCTTCCTGCCATTGCTGCTGACAACTGCATTAATAGGTTAGTGTTGTTGCTGCCATTGCTGCTGATACTGCTAACTGATGCCGCTACTGCTGCTGCAGATGCTTTTACGACAACTGCTACTACTACTACTATAGCTGCTGCTGCTGCTTCTGCTGCTGCTGCTGCTGCTAATACTATATTCCTGCATCTGCTATACTATTTGCTGCTACATCCAATTATCCACTACTGTTATCAGCCGCTATTTTTTTTATCTGATTTAAGATTTTATGAAAGAACAATTGTCAAACTTTTTTGTTGTTGCGTGTTTTCGAACATTTGTTTTAAAAAAAAAAATGTGTTTTGGTTTTAATCTTCTGTTTAGGGAATTGAATATGAAAAGAGATGACAGCCCTGACACGTTCCCCATGGGGTTGACGAGGCTATAAACAACATGAGTTAAACTGAATTTCTGCTGCTGCTGCTGAGACTGGCGCTACTGTTGCTGACATTGCCTCTGCCTCTGCTGCAATTTTCTACTACATCTACGACAGATACTACAACTTCTACTACTAAAGATGCTGTTATAGTTGCTGCTGAAGCTTTTTCGACTACTACAGCTGCTGTTGCTGCTATCACTGCTTCTACTTACTTTGCTACTGCAGCTGCTGACGATGGTGTTCCTGCTGCTGCTGCTGCTGCTGGCTCTATGGCTGCTGCTGCTGCTGCGCCGCCGCCGCCGCCACTACTGCTATTGTTTTCTGATACTGATGTTAACGCTGTTAATCTTATTTCTACCATCCCCGCTACCAGCACCTCCCATGGAGAAGGACACCAATTAGTCTTATTAATGATCTCATCGGGGACACTCTGTCAATCACAGGCTCACCCTCCATCGGGACCTACCAGGGTCAGAGTGAGAGACGACAGGCAGCTAAGATCGGCTTAATGTCTGGGTGGGTTGGGGACAGAGACAGAGAGATAGAGAAGAGAGAGAAGATAGAGAGAGAGAGAGAGAGAGATAGAGGAGAGAGAGAGAGGAGGGAGGATAGGAGGATGGTGAGAGAGAGAGAGAGAAGAGAGAAGAGAGAGAGAGAGAGAGAGAGAGCGACGACCGGAACGGAAACAGACAGACGGGCTGACGGACGGGCGGACGGGACGCGGAGAGAGAGAGAGAGAGAGAGAGAGAGGAGAGAGAGAGAGAGAGAGAGAGAGGAGGGAGAGAGAGAGGAGAGGGAGGATTAGGAGTGAATGGGAGAGAGAGAGAGAGAGAGATAGAGAAGGGGGGGGGGGGGGGAGTTGAGATGAAGCGGAGAGAAAGAGAGAGAGAGGAGGAGTAGACAGACAGACAGACAGAGAGACTGACTGCAGACAGACAGACAGAGACAGAAAGACAGACAGACACAGAATAGACACAAAGAAGAGAGAGTGGAGAGAGCGAGGGGGAGAGAGAGATAGAGAGAGTAGGAGAGTAGAGAGCTAAGATAGAGAGAGAGATTGATAGACGAACAGAGACGAGACAGAACGTACAGACAGACAGACAGACACAGATATACAGAAAAATAAGGAAAGAGAAACAGACAGATAGACAGAACTGACAGATAGACTGACAGACAATGATAAGATAGACAGACAGACAGAACTGACAGAGAGTACAAGGAGATAGACGGAGCTATCTGGGGTTGTTGTGGTTGAGGCCAAAAAGAGAGACAGAGAGAGACAGACTTCATAGACAGAATCATAGCGAGAGAGAGAGAGTGTGAGTGAGTGATTTAGTGAGTGAGTGAGTGAGACAGACACATTGACAGACAGAAACAGGGAAGAACAGAGACAGAATCAGAGAGAGCCGAGACTGAGACAGACACAATTGACAGGATACAGAAAACAGAGAGAGAGAGAAGAGAGAGAGAGAGAGAGAGAGAGAGAGGAGATAGAGACAAGAGGGAATGAGAACGCTCGGGTGAGTGGCTGAGTGGGTATGTGGGGTGGCTGGTGGGACTCCACGAAGGGCTTTAACTGACCTTAAGACGGGAGAGCAAACAATCCCGGCTGCTTTGCCACGTGCACTGTTCGCCCACCCCCCCCTTACCGTTAGGCGGGTGGTTAACGATCGGAGTGCATTGGGTCATTCCGCCCGCATTTGATCCAATGATATCATACCATCCTACCTGTTCTTGTTTGTTTGTTTGTTTGTGTTGGCCTTCTCTCAGCGAACGAGTTCTTACTGCCGAAGTGTAAAAGGGATGAACGTGGGGGAGGTTTTGGAGAGAGAGAGAGAGAGAGAGAGAGAGAGCGAGGAGAGAGAGAGAGAGGGTGGGGAGGGGCGTAGATGGCCGCTGCACCGACCGATTTGTCTTGTGAAAACAACAAAAAAAAACAACTGTAATTATCACAATATTCACAAGGGGTTGGCAGGAAACTGGGCACGCAAGAGTCTCGTCTTAGATGCCGATTGAAATCACTACGGCGTTTGGGTGGTGGTGGTGTCTTGATTTTGGAATGCACGCACACACACACACACACACACACACACACACACACACACACACACACACCCCACACACACCACGCACGCACGCACGCGCGCGCAAGCACACACCCCACACGCACACACACAGACGCACGTGGGCGGGCGCACACACAAACAAGCACGCGCACGCACGCGCACACCACACACAACCACACACACACACACACACACACACACACACACACCATGCACACACACACTGCGCGCGCGCGCTCACACGCACACACACCCCCCATACTACACACGCAAGCACGCTCGCACGCGCGCATTCACACAACACACCACACCACACACACACTCGCGCGCGCGCGCGCGCGCGCGCGCGCGCGCGCACGCAGGCACTCACTCACACACACCACACACACACACACACGCGCGCGCGCGCGCGCGCGCGCGCGCGCGCGCACCTACTTTGTTATCATGAATACCTTCTATCACGTGCTCATCTCAAAGATCTACAGTATGTTTGCGATTTCTTTTCTTTATGTGTGGAATTCATATATATCCATTTTTTCAACTGCTGCTCGTGAGTAAGGGAGAAGTAGGGTTTAATGGAAAAGAGTGTGTATGTGTGTTTGTGTGTGTGGTGGGGGGGGGGGGGGGGTGCAACGCATTCTGCAGTACATTTCCAGCTGGAGCAGTTTCCACATACAACCCTCTGAGAAATATAGATCAATTCCACACCTCCACCCCCACTCTCTGAATTCCTTCTTCTTGTTTTCGTCTGCAACCCCCTTCCCCCCTCTTTTCACACACACACACACACACACACACACACACCACACACACACACCACCACACACACACCACACACACACACACACACACCACACACACACACACACGCTCATATTTCAAAATAATCTGTCAAAATGTCCTGTTCTAAAAACTATCCTGTCCCCCTTTGTGCATAATCCAGTCGTCTCATGTGCACACCCACCCCACTTCCTCTCTCTCACCTCCGCCTCTTCGGCCCACGCGCACAACTTTTTGTTTTAAAACTTGATCGCAATCGATCTGATTGTTATTCTATGACACGCTGGTCCACCTTTGCGAGAGAGGTAATGTTTTTGTTGTTTGTTTGTTTGTTTTGTTTGTTTTTAACCTGGGTTGTTGGTTGTTGTTATTTTTGTTGTGTTCATATCTGTCTGTCAGTAAATTAACGATCGAAACAACAATTCAATACAACAACGACGAACACACAACAACACAACAGCAATAAAAACAACAACAACAACAACAACAACAACAACAGAACAGCCTAGAGCTTGGAAACCTCATCTTGCTCGTTTTATAACGATGTGCTCCCGTAAAAGCACGGGTTATGTTTTTGTTTTGCGTCCTTATTGCTTATTTTTGCTGTTTTATTCTCTCTCCTCCTCTCTCTCTCTCTCCTCTCTCTCTCTCTCTCTCTCTCTCGGCTCTCTCTCATCTCCCTCTCTCTCCCCGCGCTCTCTCTCCTTCTCTCTGTGTTTGCTGTTGTGTTGTTGTTGTTGTGTTTTGTTGTTTTTGACGAAGGAGTAGGTTATTCTCTGTTGATTTGGTTGTGGTTGGTTGTTGTGTTGTTGGTGGTTGTTGCTTTGTTATCGTTATTTGTTTTGTTTTGCACGACGGCGAGGTTGACTGTACTTGACGTGATGTTGCCGTACTGCTGCACATTGCTTTCATCGTTTCCGGTTTCTCCTAGAAGAAGAAGAAGAGAAACGAATGAACGCGACCGGAAGACCGCACCCGCGGCGTCAGAGGGGAGGCCGGAGCCGCCGCCTCTCCGTTGCTTCGGCTCTACGGGGAGGCTTCGGAGTATGTTGATCCGCAGCGCGCGCGGAGGTCGGCGCGGCGCCGCAGCCGCCGCCGAAGCCGCCGCGCCGCCGCGCGCCGCAGCCGCCGCCGACGCCGCCGCCAGAACACCAACAACAACAACAACACAACAACAATACACCAGAATGACTTGGAATTTTGAAGCGCCTCACGACATCTGCTTTTCCTCAAAATTTCGGTGCAGTTTACAGTCAGTGCTATGAAACATACACTATTCAATGAAACAGATCAAAACAGAAAAAAAAGTATAAGTACAAGCACGCGAGTGAGTCCGGAGACCCTGGAGATATCCGGCACATATAGAGAGAGAGATAGAGAGATAGAGAGATAGAGAGAGAGAGATAGAGAGAGCGAAGGAGAGAGAGAGAGAGCGATAGCTAGGCGAGATGAGAGATAGCAATAGAGGAGACGCAGAAAGAGAGAGGCGACAGGCATGAGAGGAGAGAGATGAGAAGAGATGAAGAGATAGAGAGATATGCATAAGAGAGATACATAGAGATATCCCATAGAGACCGACGACAGACAGAAGGAGAGATAAACGACGAGATACATAGATAGCGCAGAGATACGAGACAGACAACAAACAGGACAGACAGACAAGACGCAACGATCTACACTCATAGACACACCAAAATGATACCATATTCCCAGCGCTATAGTAAAACAGTTGTGGCGTGTGTTTTTGTCTTATATGCCAGTGTGGGTGTGGATCTTTTTTTTTTTCTTCTTTTTTTTGGGGGGGGGCGTTAAGAGTATATGATATAATAAACGGAACAACCAACGTGACAACACCTTCGATTAATACAAACTTTCATTTGAAACTTTCCTACCTACCCTCCCCACCACCCACCCCCGCTCCCCCCCTCCCCAGCACTATTGTCCCCACATCCGCACTCACGCACCATGCACAACCCGCTCAACAATCAACACATTGGTGTCGTTACGGATTTTGCAACACACTTTGTTTTGTTTTATTGGAATTTTCTTTTGTCAAGAACCAAAAAAACACCACAAAACCCGCAGCCCTGGAGGGGGTGGGGGGGGGGTGGGGTTGGCGGTGGAGGGGGGGGGGGGGGGCGGGGGGGTGGGGGGGGGGGGGGGGGGGGGGGTGGGGGTGGGGGGGGGGGGGGGGGGGGGGGTGGGGGGGGGGTTTGCTGGGTGGTGAGGGTACGAATGGGCCAGATTTTATCTATTTCTTGCATGCTTGCTAGTGATCTTATGCTATGTACGCCAAAAACCATGAAAGAACACGGGTCTGGTAAAGAGACTGCCGCACCGTTACGAAGGTTTTCATCGTTTAGGAACTTTAATTTTTTTTTTTTCCACCTGGCTTTGCAAAAGATTCTCCGCCTTGTCAGACCCACACATATATGTAGATGTGGAACCGTTAATCCCACTTTTATCTATTTTAAAAAAAAAATAACAAAAAAACAAAAAGAAAAAAAAAAGAAAAAACGCCTTGGGGTGGCTCTGGCACTAAAACGTGCTTGTGATGGCGTAAAGTAGAAAATACAAAAGAAAACGAAGAAGCAAACAAACCAACCAAACCAACCCAACACAACAAACAACAAAGATTTCAAATCCAAACTGCTCCTGGTTATTGACAACAAACAAGAAAGTTCTTTCCCCACTACCGGTAAACAAAGCCACCTCGTGCTTTCTAATTAATATATCTCGTGCGCATTTCCGGTACCTCTCCCCCCCCCCCCCCCCCCCCCCCGGCCCCCACTGGAGGGTCCCTCTAACGTCAATCTGCACTACTTTTCCCATTCCCCCCCCCCCCCCCCCACCCCACCTCGATCCCTCCCACCCCCTCCGACCCGCGTTGTTGCTGGTGTTTGAAAGAACACTGAGGAAGAAAACAGCTTTTATCTGCTTCCCCATCCATCTTCTTACCGCTAACTATCACTCAGTCACTCCCCTTCTTCATTGCTCATCCGAAAAAAACAAAACTAACAGCGAAACAAAATGGAAAGAAAGGAAGATTAAAAAAAAAAAACAAAGGAAGGAAAGAAGCAGAAGTACAAACAAAGAAAGAAAAGAAGAAAGAAAGAAGGAAAAAGCCTTAAAAAAACCGAAAAAAGAAAGGAGGAACAAGAAAGAAAGAAGAAAGGAAGTAAAAGAATGACAGGAAAAGAAATAAAGAATGAACGAAAAGCACGAAAGAAAACAGAGGGGGGTCACGGTGGGGACGAAAGAAATAGGAGGGAGGGGGGGGGGGACGAAAGAAATAAATGAATAGGAACGAAGGCACGAAATGAAAGAAACGGGTTTGTTTTTTTAGAAAGGAAATGAAAGAAAGAAAGAATAGGAAAAAAGGAGAAGAAGGATAGGAAGGCTGAAGAAGAAGGAAGGAAAGAAAGAAAGAAAGAAGAACGAAATAAAGAAGAAGAAAAGAATATGGCGCGCTCTACCCCGCAGGTTTGCCACGGCTAAACTGTTGGGTCGTCATCTGACTTAGTGAAATAGTGTCCTGCTAATTTGCAGTCAGACGAAGCATTACTGAGAACACACACCCGCCTTAACACAGACGACCCGCTGTGTCTCCTCTATGGTTGCTTGCTGCAAACCTGAAGGAAGGAAATTAGTATTGCCTAATTATGTAGCACCGCTACCAGGATTGCTACCCGGGAGGAACAAAGTTGGAACGTACGATTCCCCAACCCCCCCAACTGACATTGATATTAGACAAGAGAGAAGAGAGAGAGAGATATGATAGAGAGAGAGAGGAGAGAGATAGAGACATTATAGCTAGAGAGATAGAGAGGAGAGAATGCCGACAGACCGACGACCATAGAACAGAGAGCGAATAGACAGACCTACACAACAGCGACATACAGACAGAACTAACAGAGATAGAGAGAGAGAGAGAGAGGGAGAGAGAGGAGGAGAGAAGGAGAGAGAGAAAACCGGGGCGACCGACGCGAAGAGAACAACAGTATGTAGTTCGGCACAAAAGTAGAGGAAGGCAGAAAGAGCATGAACACGAGAAAGAGGTGGATTTAAGGGGGGGGGTAGGGAGGAGAGGCGATAAGTTAAGGAAAAAGATCTGTACGAGAGAGAAAGAGACGCAGGGGGAGTGCGGACGAGAAGAGAAGCTAGAGCATAGAGAGAGTCATAGAAAGGCGAGAGATAGCGAAGAGAGAGAGAAGCAAAATAGATAGACAGACAGACATAGACCGAGAGACAGAAGAAGAGACAGCGAGATAAGAGAGATGAGAGAGAAGAGATAACTTAAGAAAAAGAACAGGACACAACATAAGATACTGGAACAAACACGAAAACAAATGGCGTAACAAAAGACAAGATGACCCCCCCATAGACCCCCCCCCCCCCGCCACCTCTCCCCCCCACAGCCCCACCCCCCCACCCACCCCCCACTCCACCTCCTCCCGCTCCGAAAAATACTCCTCCCCCCTTCCTCCCCCCCCCCCCCGCCCTCCCCCCCCCCCCCCCCCCCACCCCTCCCCCCCGAAGTGAATACCAATGAAAAAGAGAGATAGATAGTGATAAGATAGAGAGAGAGAATAGAGAAGATAGATAGGAGAGAGAGATGAGAGTAAAGAAACGATGTAACATTGAAAATAATTACAGAGATGGGATCGCAACAAAATTTAAATGGACAAAAGACAATAATAAGAAAATCATACGAAATATAATATAATAAGCAAGGTGTCCTTCTGAGTTTAAATCAAAAAAAATGAACAATGCATACAGAACAAAGCAATTTAAAAAAACAATAGGGTGATAAAAAACACACCCCCCATCTACCACAAAAACTAGGAGATAAGTGTATATATAGTAGATAGAGTGAGATATAGATAATCATAGAGATAGATAGATGGCAGAGGAGGAAAAAAAAAGACGAGACATCTGTTGCTGATAGAATTCGACCACCGCGACACCCCACCCACAGTGCCATAATTACATCGACCCGTCCCCATCCAGCAACCTAGCGATTGTACGAGTGACCGCACGTACATATACCCACTTCAACCGGCCTCAAACTCATTACCGTCACTCACTCACGCACTCGCGCACACCACCCCCTCATTCACGCACGCCCACTTCACTCACTCACCGCTCACACAACCAACAACAAGAGCGCCCCAACGCACATATCTCTATCTTCTATATATACTAAGCTATTATATCGTATAGAGATATAGAGTAGAGATCAGGAGATAGAGATAGCGAGAGAGTTCACCCAACACACACCCCCCTCCCCACACACCACTCACACACACGCACAGCACACACAAGCAACTCACGCCACTCACTCGCCACACCCACAACACACACACAAACACACCCCACACACACACAGCACACAGCACGCAACTTCCACTCAACCCCACACCAACACACAGCACACAACACACACACACACACACACACACACACACACCACCACACAAGTCCCACTCACACATTTCAGAATACACCACATATTCCCCATATTCGCGCGTGCGTCACTAATATACTCCGCCACGCATATAGATGTATATAGCGATATGTGGGTGGGGGGGTGGTTGTGTGTTGTTGTTTGGGGTGGGTGGGGGTGGTTGGGTCGGGGGGGGGTGTGGGTGGGGTGGGTGTTTGTGGGGAGTGGGGAGATAAGAGAGGGGGAAAGGGGAAGGTCTTTCAGAGGGACCAGAAGCAAGGACGGTGTGAATACCAGAGGACAGCAGACAGTAAAAAAAGATAGAAGTCGATCTGCATGACATATAAAAATTCCACACGCCCGCGCGCGCACAAACACACAAACAGAGAAATAACAGACAGACAGAACAGACAGACAGGACATAGACAGATAGTATAGAGAGAGATTCACCAACACATCAACCCACACACAACACACACACAACACAGCACCCCCATGTTAGAGGCGTGAATATAGGATAGTTCAGGGTTCCCTAATAATCCAATTCTAGTCAAAACCCCTGCCCCCCCCCCACCCCCGACCCTCCATCCAACTCCAACCCCACCACCACCACCCACATTCCACCGCAACCCCATCCCCCGGAAAATGGATTTAGCTGTAACGTTCTGGTAAACCTCAATCCCCCAATCCTTTTCCTCTCACCCTAATTCCGTGTATCCAATACTGGCTTGGAGGGGTTTATGTTGGTTGGGGGATAGCCTTAACACCGGCTCTCCATTATTTCGTGTTGCTCAGGTCGCGCTGTATTGCAGAATCACACAATTGTACATGCGAAACCTAAGTAAGAACGATGCACAACAGATTCGGTTCTTAATATTTTGCCGTGCACCACTTGCGCACTAGCAGTACACACAACAAACACACACACAGCACACACACACCACAACACACCACAACACACACCCACAGTACCTACAACACTCGCGCAGCGCGTGCGCGCACACACACACCACACAACACACACAGGTTTGCACCCACACCACACCAGCAACCCACACACACACACACGATACACCACACACATTTTTACCACACTCAACGCCGGCAACGGGGACTCACTGCCCCGCAAGCACTGCACACCACCACCCACACCAGTACCACCAACAACACAGACATCTCATACAGACAGATAGATTAGCAAAACCTCGCTACAACACCACACGGAGCGCGCGCGCTCGCGCGCTCTATCGAGAGAGAAGAGAGTAAGAGATAGGAGATAGATATATAGAAGAGCCAGGACATCCAGACATACAGACAGACAGGAGAGCTAGAGACATATAGAGATTATCAAAGACACGAGACAGACACACACACACACACAACACCACACACCACACCACGCCACAAAACCACACACACACATACACACGACACTCGTCGTGCGCGCTCTCATGGCTCAAAGGGAGAGACAAGAGACAGACAGACAACAGAAAACCAGTAGAGAGAGATAAAGAAGAGAAGAGAGAGAGGAGAGAGCCTTCGTACATCAGCACCAATTGACATGAATGGTCGGGTTCTGGGTGATTCTGCTCTGTTTCTAAAATGTATGCCCTGTCACGATGCAGTTAAACAGTCTGGTCTGCAGTTATTGACCCCAAAAAACACTGCTCCGACCATTTAGCAACTGACTGCTCTGCCGAGGCGTTTCCGTAGCTATGTCTGACGTTGTCCATTCGACCATCCATCTTGCAGGGCACGAGCGTCATCATGATCCAATATCATAACCCACGTCCCGGAGAGTCTCCTTGCCTAGTTTCAACAAACCACGGGCAACCCAAACGCCCAACACGCACCCAAAAAAAAAACACACCACCCCAAACAACTAAAAGTCGACAATCCAACGTACT
This sequence comes from Conus betulinus, assembly GCA_016801955.1. Lineage (NCBI taxonomy): Eukaryota > Metazoa > Mollusca > Gastropoda > Neogastropoda > Conidae > Conus > Conus betulinus. The sequence goes on from JADBJO010006056.1 coordinate 125,659, forward strand.
GCATCTTCTGGTCGCTTACTTTTCTCCCCGACTCCCCTGTCTTTCTGTGTGTCGGTCTGTGCTTGTTTGTTCTGTGTGTCCCGTTCCGTCGTTTCTGTCTGTCTTTGTCTGTCTGTCTGTCTGTCTCTCTCTCTCTCGCCTCCGCTCCTCAAAACACACAATCTGTTCCTCAAAAAAAAAAATCTCTCCGCTCTCCATCGTACCCCTCATCACACTCATCCTCGCCGATTTGCCCACCGCATCGCTCTCCTCCTCATTCGCTCTGTCTCCTTCTCTTGCGTCTCACGGTAAATAAACAACGTCCACACACCACAGCACACACACACACCCGCCACCACACACACACGCGGGCTGGCGCGCCGGCTCGCTCGCGCCATATAACACATAACACACTACCGCATGCACGACACAACCCACTTATACCTATATATATACATATAATTGTCTAATATTTAAATATTTATGTTTTGTGTGTGTTTGTTGTGTTGTGTGGTGTTTGTGTTGTGTAATAGAAGATAGAGACAGAGAGACAGACTAGACAGACATACAATAGTATACTAGATATAGTAGATAGATAAAGATATCAATATTTTAATTGTAGACTTAAATAGTCAACTGTCTTACGTTTTTGCCACACTAGGTAACTTGCAAATAATTTACACAACGCGAGCATTAGTATTTTGCTGCTGAACTGTCTTGGGTTCTCTAAATACACATGTTTAGTTATAACAGGAAACTAGAGATAGTGTTAGGGGTATGGAGGGAGGAAGATAGAGAATAGAGAGAGAGAAGAGATAGGATAGAGCTCTCGCAGCGTAGAGTAGAAGGAACGATAGAGAGCATTCTACCAGCCTACCTAATGACAATACAATACGATATTTTATTCACAGTTTAACGGCCATAGCCCATATTGACGGGGTGACACCTTGTCGCAACACATTATAAAGAAGGATCTCACAAAACCACTGGAAACGCAATACCNTAGGTAGAGAGAGAATCGCCGACACACAGACACACAAAAAGACGACATACGCCCACAACACAGCCCCACACACACACACACACACAACACACACCACACACACACACTCACGCCCGCAACTCACCCGCACGCACACGCACGCACACAACACACACCACACACACGAACACACATCACACACACCATACACACACAAAACATTTCGCGCGCGCGCGCGACATCACACACACACAGCACACACACACCTACACACACACACACAGCACATACACACACACGCAATCGCACAACGCATGCACACAACGCACACACCACACACACACACACACAACACCACAACAGCACACCAGCACACACCACACACACACACACACACACACACACACGCACGACAGACTACACTCACACACACACACACACATAATACACAAACAGCGCACTCCTCGGCTCGCGCACTCAGCACGCATCGCGCACAACACACACACACAGCACCAACACACACACCACACAGGATGCTCATTATCCCTTTTGGGACAAGGAATGCACTGTTGTCAGGTCTATCAATAACCGTTTTGTCGAAAATGTTATTGATTCTGCTTTATATCTACTCAATAATGGGAGTGTAACTAGAATTCCAGATATATCGAAACATAAGCCATCTGCCATCGATTTGTCACTTATATCACCAACTATTGATAGATAGTATTTATGCAAAATTTACTGAGATAATTTTTGTACGCTGCTGATTCTTCAATACCGAAGTGCAATCAAATAAAAGAGAATAAATATTCAGGAAATGTTTGGTGGAACGATGCTTGCGCAGAGGCTAAACAATTGAAGAAAGAAGCCTTTAATGAATATCTCAAAGACAAAAAGAATGAAGAAAAACACAAAAATATGAAAAAGGCAAAAATACATAGCAATAGAGTAAACGAACAGGCCAAACGGCAGTATTGGTCAATTTTTTTTGTAAAAACGAAGTTTCTGATCATGCAGATCTTCAGAAGGTTTGGAAAAAAGTGAAGGATATGAAAAATGGAGTATGCCTTCCAGAATATCCAGTACATATAAAAAATGAAGAATTTCCTTCTAACTCACAAAAGGCCGAGGCTTTCTCAGAAATGTTTGCAATGACGAGTTGCAAAGAGGGCTTGTCAAAAAGGATAGAGTTTTTTCGAGAGGAAAGAATCTTCCAGTGAAATATATAATGATCCAATAGAAGATAACAGCCATTTTATCAATGCCCCAATCACCTTAAAAGAAATGAAAGATGTCATTTTTTCCAATGGAAATAAAAGAACTTCAGTAGGCCCAGATGGAATATCAAATGAATTAATCAAACATTTACCTGCTATTTTTTTTTAACTTTCTTCACCAATTCATACAAAGATGTAGGTCGTCTGGAAATATTCCATTAATATGGAAACAATCTATTATTGTTCCCATACACAAGCTTGGTAAACCAAAATCTGACATAAACAGTTATCGGCCTATTGCTCTGACGTCACATACTGGGAAACTGATGGAAAAAATAATTTTAAATCGTCTCTCCTATACTACTGCGAAAAGAACAATATCATACCAATACATCAAGCAGGTTTTCGTAAGGGCAGATCAACATCGATCACCTTACAAAACTAACAACCCAAATTAAACATCAGTTTGCTAGAAGGAAAAATGTACTGGCTACTTTCTTTGATATCAAAAAAGCGTATGATCAAGTATGGCATTCTAGACTACTTTATAAATTAAAATCCATTGGCTTATCAGGTTGCATGTATAATTATTTTCAAGACTTTTCTAGCAGATAGATCAATTCAGACCAAAATAGACACACTTACTCAAAATTAAAACCACTTCATATGGGAATTCCACAAGGATCAGTAGTAGCACCAATACTTTTCAATATTTTTAACACATGACCTACCATCATCTGTGTCTAATCATGTTGAATTGGTTCAATATGCTGATGATATCTGCATATGGATGAAAGTGACTATGAAAAAACGCACTCCAATGAGATCGCTAAATTGCACAAAAAATTGTATCAAAGAGAACTGATAATATAAATGGTTTTTATGATTCAAAATGGTTTAACTTTGTCTCCAGAGAAATCACATATGATGCTTTTTGACTCTGGTTACGATCGAAGAGAGTTGCCTTCTTTCAATCTAGAAGGGTCAGTTATCAATTATGCACAGTCTGTTAAATTTTTAGGAGTAATCTTACATCAAAATTGTCATGGAAAGAGCATTTAGAAACGTAATGATGAAAGCTAAAAAGAGTCTGAACTTCCTAAAAATTGTCAGCAAACAACAGTGGGGACAAGACATTTCCACTCTTATACATCTAGTAACAGCACTTATTCGTTCAAAGTTAACATATGCCCAAGAGGTATTCTTCTCTGCCCCAATATACCTTTAAAAAAAATGCAAAGTATAGACAGTAAAGCCTATAAACTTGCCATTGGAGTTCCAGTATATACATCTTCATTAAAAACATATGCTGAAATTGTATATTACCTTTTGAAGAAATATGAAACTTTGCATCATCTAAATATGTCCTAAGGAGTACATCAGTTCCAAATTCAAATTATGATGAAAGTGTGCGTAAAATCAGACACGGATTTTCCCAAAAGAGCAAAGTCGGTTGCCTCTTTAGAAACAATAGGCACTTTCACTTATGACATTTTTCAAGAGTCAGGAATCAATAAGAAAGATATATCATCTCGTGTACTGTTCACTGCAGTCCCTAAATGGGAACTACTATCAGCCTTTTTCGATACTAATTATACAATATAAAAGAAAAATGATGGTCCCACTTTATCTGCTTCTGTAAAAGCTCATATTTTTTAGCACTACCCGGACCATTTAAAAATTTACACTGATGGCTCTAAGCTAGATAATGACATGGTTGGAGCTGCATTTGTAATCCCAGCTTTAAAAGCAGAAAAGGCTTACCATCTTGGAAAAATATTTTTCAATATTTACAGCAGAACTTATTGCTATTTTGATGGGTTTGAATTTTTCTGCTTGATCTTCCTTTTAGTCTAGTTCAGGTATTATTTTTGGTTGATTCTAAATCTGTTTTTAGACGCGCTACAGTCTTATAATCTAAAGTAAGAGGTGATATTATTGCAGAAATTAGTCATACAATCCATTATTTGTCACTGCGCGGAACTAGTATCTCATTCTCTTGGGTTCCATCACATTGTAATAATATTTTTGGTAATGAATGGGGGGACAGAACAGCTAAAAAGGGTGCAATGAACATTAAAAATTCTGTATATGTAAAAAATTCCTTTTATCTTTATCTGAAAGTTATTCCTTAATAACGAAAACTTGTTGGAATCATGTGAAG
>JADBJO010006056.1:137500-143848 GCA_016801955.1 Conus betulinus
TATGCTCATGTTTGTCCCAAGTTCAGTTGGAATGCGATGTGGCTAATGAATATGAATGAAGGTGTGATTGTAATGAATAGTAGCCATGATAATCAAGGCAGTTAATCAGTTTCCCCCAGGTAGATGTGTTCCCTGGACTGAAGGGGACTGGCTGCTACTGTGTGAGGGTCAGGGGTCCGTAGCTGTGTCTACCCCCTTGTGTTCTCCGCCGTGTGTCGGTGTGGAGAGGTCGGCCTGAGTGCTGATAAAGTGCCCTGCCTGCCAACTGCGCCCGGAACCGACTACCCGCTGAGCCAGTTGGGCTGGAGACGCTGCTGCTGCCAAGCCAGAGCGCCGCCCACGAGTTCTGCACCAGCGACCTGTTGGCTAGGCCGTCGCTGCGTTGTGTGTGTGTGTGTGTGTGTTTTTGTTTTGTTTGTGTGTATGTGTGTGTGTGTGTGTGTGTGTGTGTGTGTGTGTGTGTGTGTGTGTGTGTGTGTGTGTGTGTGTGTGTGTGTGTGTGTGAGCCACAGCTCCTGTGTGAGACTGTCGCCGGCAGAGACTCCGTGAGTGTGCTGGTGACTTTGAGCCACAGCTCTGTGAAGTACTTTAAGTTCTGTGTCAACTTGACGCTGTAGTCGTCGTCTTCATCATCTTCGTAGTCTTCATCTTCCGTCTCGTCGTCTTCGTCCCCTTCGTCGTTTCGCCGTCGTCGTCGTCGTCGTCGCCTTCATCGTCGTTGGAGCCAGCAGAATAGATAGCCTTGTGGTTGGCGTGCCGACTATTGATGATGTTCTTGCGTTTATTATATGTTTGTCTAATGGCTCAGGCAGCATAAAACAAAAAAGTATTGTTCTGTTGCCTGGCTGTCAATGTTCGGGTGAGTGTGTGTGTGTATGTGATTTGGAAAAGTCGTGCATGCATCCATAATTTCTGTGTGTGAGTCAGACAGTCAGACACCTGCAGACATTCCATCTGTAACAGGTGCCATGGTGACACCGTTAACCTGTGGTGCCATGCTCGCATTGTTATTCTGTGGTGCCTTGGTGGCACCGTTCTTCAGTGGTGACATGCTGGCACTGTCATTCTGTGGTGCCGTGGTGGCTCCTTTATTCTGTGGTGCCATGCTGGCACTGTCATTCTGTGGTGCCATGCTGGCACCGTTTATTCTGTGGTGCCATGCTGGCACCGTTATTCTGTGGTGCCATGCTGACACCGTTATTCTGTGGTACTATGGTGGCACTGTTATTCTGTGGTGTCATGGTTTCACAGTTACTCTGTGGTGCCATGCTGGCACCGTTATTATGTGGTACCATGCTGGCACCGTTATTATGTGGTGCCATGGTGGCAACGTTATTCTGTGGTTCCGTGGTGGTACCGTTATTTCTTGGTGCCATGCTGGTACCGCTATTCTGTGGTGCGATTCTGGCACCGTTATTCTGTGGTACCATGCTTGCACTGTTATTCTGTGGTGCCATGCTGGCACCGTTATTCTGTGGTACCATGCTTGCACCGTTATTCTGTGGTGCCATGCTGACACCGTTATTCTGTGGAGTCATGCTGGCTCCATTATTCTGTGGTGCCATGCTGCTACTGTTATTCCTAAGTACCAAGGTGCCACCGTTATTCTGTGGTACCATGCTTGCACCGTTATTCTGTGGTGCCATGCTGGCACCGTTGTTCTGTGGTGTGCCATGCTTGCACCGTTATTCTGTGGTGCCATGCTTGCAGCGTTATTCTGTGGTGCCATGCTTGCACCGTTATTCTGTGGTGCCATGCTGGCACTGTTATTCTGTGGTGCCATGCTTGCACCGTTATTCTGTGGTGCCATGCTGGCACAGGTATTCTGTGGAGTCATGCTGCTGGCTCCATTATTCTGTGGTGCCATGCTTGCACCGTTATTCTGTGGTGCCATGCTTGCACCGATATTCTGTGGTGCCATGCTTGCACCGATATTCTGTGGTGCCATGCTGGCACAGTTATTCTGTGGTGCCGTGGTGGCTCCTTTATTCTGTGGTGCCATGCTGGCACAGTTATTCTGTGGAGTCATGCTGGCTCCATTATTCTGTGGTGCCATGCTGATACCGTTATTCTGTAGTGCCATGCTGACACCATTATTCTGTAGTGCCATGACTGATACCGTTATACTGTAGTGCCATGCTGGCTCCATTATTCTGTGGTGCCATGCTGATACCGTTATTCTGTAGTGCCATGCCGGCACCGTTATTCTGTGATGTCGTGGTGGCACAGTTATTCTGTGGTGCCATGCTTGCACTATTAATCTGTGGTGGCATGCTGGCACCGTTAATCTGTGGTGGCATGCTGGAACCGTTATTCTGTGGTACCATGCTTGCACCGTTATTCTGTTGTGCCGTGCTGGCACCGTTAAAATCTGTGGGTGGCATGCTGGAACCGTTATTCTGTTGTGCCGTGCTGGCACCGTTATTCTGTGGTGCCATGCCGGCGCCGTTATTCTGAGGTACCATGGGTGGCACCGTTATTCTGAGGTACCATGGTGGCACCATTATTCTGAGGTACCATGGTGGCACCGTTATTCTGAGGTACCATGGTGGCACCATTATTCTGAGGTACCATGGTGGCACCGTTATTCTGAGGTACCATGGTGGCACCGTTATTCTGTGGTACCATGGTGGCACCGTTATTCTGTGGTACCATGGTGGCACCGTTATTCTGTGGTACCATGGTGGCACCGTATTCTGTGGTACCATGGTGGCACCGTTTATTCTGTGGTACCATGGTGGCACCATTATTCTGTGGTACCATGGTGGCCCCATTATTCTGTGGTACCATGGTGGCACCATTATTCTGAGGTACCATGGTGGCACCGTTATTCTGAGGTGCCGTGCAGGCACCGTCATTCTGTTGTGCCGTGGTGGCACCATTATTCTGAGGTACCATGCTGGCACCGTTATTCTGTGGTACCATGGTGGCACCATTATTCTGTGGTACCATGGTGGTATCGTCATTCTGTGGTGCCGTGTTGGCACACCGATATTCTGTAATGGCATGCGGGCACCGTTATTCTGTGGTGGCATGCTGGCACCGTTATTCTGTGGTACCATGGGTGGGCACCGTTATTCTGTGGTACCATGCTGGTATCGTCATTCTGTGGTGCCGTGTTGGCACCGATATTCTGTAATGGCATGCGGGCACCGTTATTCTGTGTGGCATGCTGGCACCGTTATTCTGTGGTACCATGGTGGCACCGTTATTCTGTGGTACCATGCTGGTATCGTCATTCTGTGGTGCCGTGTTGGCACCGATATTCTGTAATGGCATGCGGGCACCGTTAACCCGTTGGGCTATGGTGGAACTTTTATTCTGTGGTGCCATGCTGACACCGTTATTCTGTGGTGTCCGTGATTCCATGCTGACACCGTAATTCTGTGGTGCCATGCTCGCACCATTATTCTGTGGTGCCATGGTGGCACCGTTATTCTGTGGTGACATGCTGGCACTGTCATTCTATGGTGCCGTGGTGGCACCATTATTCTGTGGTGCCATGGTGACACCGTTATTCTGCGGTACCATGCTGGTATTGTTATTCTGTGGTGTCATGCTAGCACCGTTATTCTGTGGTGTCATGCTGGTATTGTTATTCTGCGGTGCCATGCTGGTATTGTTATTCTGTGGTGTCATGCTGGTATTGTTATTCTGCGGCCATGCTGGTATTGTTATTCTGCGGTGCCATGCTGGTATTGTTATTCTGTGTGTGTCATGCTAGCACCGTTATTCTGTGGTGCCATGCTGGCACCGTTTATTCTGTGGTGCCATGCTGGCACCGTTATTCTGTTGTGCCGTGCTGGCACCGTTATTCTGTGGTGCCATGCTGGCACCGTTATTTCTGTTGTGCCGTGCTGGCACCGTTATTCTGTTGTGCCGTGCTGGCACCGTTATTCTGTTGTGCCGTGCTGGCACCGTTATTCTGTTGTGCCATGCTGGCACCGTTATTCTGTTGTGCCATGCTGGCACCGTTATTCTGTTGTGCCGTGCTGGCACTGTTAATCTGTGGTGCCGTAGTGGCACCGTTATTCTGTGGTGGCGTTGTGGCATCATTATTCTGTGGTGCCATGCTGACACCGTTATTCTGTGGTGCCGTTGTGGCATCGTTATTCTGTGGTACCATGCTGACGCTTTTTATTCTGTGGTTCCGTGGTGGCACTGTTATTCTGTGCTGCCATTCTGGCACTGTTATTCTGTGGTGCCATGATCGGTTACATTTTTTTTACGGAAGTAGTGGCAAGACAGAAGGTCACTCGAAGTTCGAGTGAAGAGATGTGTGTGGTGTGTGTGTGTGTGTGTGTGTGTGTGTGTGTGTGTGTGTGTGTGTGTGTGTGTGTGTGTGTGTGTGTGTGTTTGTGGTGTGTGTGTGTGTGTGTGTGTGTGTGTGTGTGTGTGTGTGTGTGTGTGTGTGTGTGTAAAAGAGAGAGAGAGAGAGAGAGAGAGAGAGAGAGAGAGAGAGAGAGAGAGAGAGAGAGAGAGAGAGAGAGAGAGAGCTCAGAACTCAGAAATCGTTTATTAGATCAAGGATTGAGATTATAGGCAGAGTTTTATTCTTCCAATCTGTCCTTGTTAAACTAAATTATGCAATTATATTTAAAGAGAATAAAAATGAAAAGAAATGGGGAAGAAAGAAAGAGAGAGAGAGAGAGAGAGAGAGAGAGAGAGAGAGAGAGAGAGAGAGAGAGAGAGAGAGAGAGAGAGAAGAACGTGAAATAGGAGAACAAACAAACACAACAAGGTGCAAAGCATATAGACGTACTCCCAGTTTATTATCCTGAATACGCGTGAGATATTCCATAAAGAGGAAAAACCCGTCTTGGGCTGGTGACTATTAACCGTTAGTAATGACTATTCTAGTAAACATTGGCCATCATCTGTGACCTATAATGAACATACCACGTATATAATAAAGAAGGAAAACCGTAGGGCATACAGTAATTTTCAGAAAGATCTGCCAAGTACTTTCTGAAGATTTTCCATAAAGAAGAAAACCATTATGGGCCGTTAGTAGCTATAACGGTAAACTTAAACATCGGTCATCATTCGTGACCCATAATGAACACACCTACAAATTTTCAGAAATATCGGCCACATACTTTCTGAGATATTCCATAAACTAGAAAAACGTTATAGGCCGTTATAGCCGTTAGTAGCGGCTATAACGGTAAACTAAAACATTGGGCATCATCCGTGACCCATAATGAACATACCTACAAATTTTCAGAAAGATCCACAAAGTGCTTTCTGAGATATTCCATAAAAAAGAAAAACCGTTATGGGCCGTTATAGCCTTAGTAACGGCTGTAACGGTTAAATGAAACATCGGGCATCTTCCGTAATCCATAGTGAACATACCTGCTAATTTTCACAAAGATCGGCCGAGTACTTTCCGGGATATTCATAAGAAGAAAAAACCGTTCCAGGTTGTTACAGCCGTTAGTAACGACTATAACGGAAAAACAAAACTTCGGGCACCATTTGTGACCCATAATGAACATACCTGCTAATTTTCACAAAGATCGGCAGTGTATTTTCTGAGATATTCCATGAAAAAGAAAACCGTTACAGTCGTTAGTAACGGCTATAACGGTAAAATAAAACATCGGGTATTATTCGTGACCCATGATGAACATATGTACAAATTTTCACAGAGATCAGCAGTGTACTTTCTGAGATATTCCATAAAGAAGAAAAAGCGTAACAGGCCGTTACAGCCGTTTCGTAACGGCTATAACGGTAAACGAAAACATCATGCATCATCCGTGACCCATAATGAACATGCCCTGCTATTTTTCGCAAAGATCAGCCAGGTACTTTCTGAGATATTCCATAAAGAAAAAAAACCGTTACAGGGCCATTACAACCGTTAGTAGCGGCTATAACGGTAAACGAAAACACCGGGCATCATCCGTTTTCCCATAATAAACACACCTGTTAATTTTTCACAAAGAAAGGCCACGTACTTTCTGAGATATTCCATAAAGAAGAAAAACCGTTACAGATCGTTACAGCCGTTAGTAATGGCTATAACGTCAAAACCCCGACATTATTCGTGATCCATAATGAATATACCTACAAATTTAATATACCTACAAATTTTCAGAAAGATCGGCCCCAGTACTTTTGTCTGGAGTGAGTAGAAACACATCCTTTTGACCACGGACTGACTACGGACACACAGCACACACACACACACACACACACACACACACACACAACCACACACCACCACACACACACCACACACACCACACACCCACACACAGAGCATTTTTCTTCGTTCCCATTCTAAAGTATTCGCTGTTTTATAAGAACGGGAGTACCAAAACAGCAAACACACACCCA
>JADBJO010006057.1:0-37500 GCA_016801955.1 Conus betulinus
TCGGGATCTGACGGAGACGAGGACGCATTTGAAGACTTATTACCCATGGCTTTTTTTTTTGTTATATTTTTGTTTAAAACGGGATGTTAAACTGGATATCGACCCGATCACCCCCCCCCCCCCCTATCGATTATACACTTCTCGTGAATATATAAAAAACCCCAAATTCGTTTTTCGGTCGAAGGTGAAACGCGTCTTTGCTCTCTTTGAGTGGGGTTTTTTTCGAAAGAAATTTTGTTTGAAATATTATTGTCGATCCTATGAAACATTGTATTTCTTTTTTTGTTCTTACTCTCTTCGCAGGTTGTAATTGTTTAGCTTTTTTTTTTTGGTTGTGTTTGGTCATTGATTTATTTGTTTAAATCTAATGTCGGAAGAAAAGAAGAAAGGAACCGAAAGAGAGAAGAGGAGAGAAGAGAGAAAAGAGAGAGAAGAGAAGGAAGAAGGAGAGAACCCGAGAGGAGAGAACCGAACGGAAAGAGCAGAAGAAGAGGAAGAAGAACCGAAAAACAAAAAAAGAAACGAAACAAACGAGAAACGAAAAAAAAAAAAAAACTGAAGAACCCCGAAAGAGAACCGAAAACGAGAAACCGGAAAAACAGGGAGAGTGAGAGAAGAGGAGAGAGGAGAGAACCCGAAAAAAAAAAACAAAAAAAAATACCTTTGGAAAAGAAAAAAAAAAAAAAAAAAAAAAAAAAAAAAAAAAGAAAAAAGAAAAAAAAAAGAAAAAAAAGAAGGAAACGAACAAAAAAAAAAAAAAAAGAACAAAAACAAAAAAAAAGAAAAAAAGAAAAAAAGAAAAAAAAAACAAAAAAAAAAAAGAAAAAAAGAACCAAAAACGCAACAAGAACAAAAAACAACGTTGTGTGCGGTGTAAGAGGCGATTCACCTATCACGGCATTACAAATAATGATGAATTATAGTAAGATGCCAGGGTCCCCAGGGGTCACGCTTGCAAAGGAACCGCTAAATAAGCCTTACACGGGGGATCAGAGTGGCTTGCACTATTGACCTGGGAAACATGCTCGACACCCCCCCGCCCCACCCACCCCCCCCCGTACGGGCCGGGCTAGTCCAAAGAGCAAGCAAGCCCAGGGTAGGTTTTCCTCTGTAGAAGGGTCTTAGACCAAGTTCGATTTGATCCGCTAAGAGGCACTGGTGTTAGTTGTGTGTGTGGGGTGTGTGTGTGTGTTGTGTGTGTGTGTGTGCGTTGTGTATGTGTGTGTGTTGTTGTGTGTGTTTGTGTGTGTGTGTGTGGTGTGTGTGTGTGCGTGTGTTGTGTACGCGTGTATGTGGTGTGTAGTGTGTGTGATGTTGTGTGTGTGTGTGTGTGTGGGTGCTGTGTGTGTATGCGTGTGTGTGTGTTGTGTGTGTATCGTAGTCGCGCGCCATCCGCGTGCGTGTGTGTGCGCGTGTGGTGTAGTGAGATGCGGGGTGATGTGTGTGGTGGGGGGGGGGGGGTGAGTGTGGCAATCATAAATAGCTTAACGTCCTCGTCCAGGGGTACAGACAGTTGTGTGGTGCCATGTGAACAGGTGACAAACAGGACAGACACGGCAAACAGGACAGTGCTGTTTCGGGTCGCATACCCCACATGTCAGGGACAGGCGGGTGCACTCTTTGTCTCTGTCGTTAACCACTGAAAAAACTCCTCTCTCTTTCGTCTTTCTTCTCTCTCTCTCTCTCTCTCTTCTCTCTCTCTCTCTCCCTCTTCCTCTCACTGCACACACAACACCACACACACACACACAACACACACCCAGGAACACAGGATAAATAGATATAACAGACAAACCAGACAGACCGAGAGACAGCAGCCATACACGATCGATAGATATAACAAATTCACCCGTTGGCTCGCGCTACCCCACATAATGCAAACGCAGCATGACACCGCAACGCGCGCCGACGCACGCACCGCACTCAGCGCGACGCAACGCACGCACACACCACACACACACAACAACACACTATAATTTGTACAAACGCACGGACTCAGAGAAACATATACATATTTTACACACACACCACACCCCACACACAACACACACACACACACAGGTCACACCACACACACTCAAGCCCTTATTCCTTGATGATTATGAAGACGGTCGCTACATAAATAAAACTCTCTCTCCTCTCTCTCTCTCTCGCTCTCATGCTCTCTCCTCTCTTGTGTGGTGTGTGTGTGTGTGGTGTTTGTGTGTGTGATGTGTGTGTGTGTGTGTGTGTGTGTGTGTGGTCCTAACTCCGTCCTGTCTGTCTGTCTGTCTCTGTCTGTCTGTCTGTCTGTTCCTGTCTCTCTCTCTCTCTCTCTCGCTTCCTCTCGCTCTCTCTCTCCTCTCTCTCTCTCTCTCTCTCTCGGGCCGTTTTGAAAAGATAGGAGTCGACATTGAGGTGTTCCTCCCTAATATATGTCCTATTTCAAAAGGAGCGCGGACACTGAACAACAATTTGAACTGCTGCACATGCAGGTGACACGCAGCTGTTTTTGACGCGTACCGAGAGAGAGAGAGAGACCCGTCGCGGCTATCAACTGCGTCCTCCCACCCCACCCCACCCCACCAACCCACCCCCACAACTCCACCCCTTCTCCTCCTCCCCTTTGCCCCGCCAAACCCGTCCTATCTCCTGTACGTCTCAGGTGACTCAAGAGTGACCAGATATATTGTGTATGGTGGTTGTTGCCACGCCAGGCTGGGTCAATCTGTGTCAACGTGCGGTAGCAATGCTGCCTGATGGCGTCCTGCGCCAGTTCAGGAGCTAAATTTAGGCCTACAGCTGTGCTCCTCAACCCGCCGGGTTTTTGGCTCATCGACCGGTGCGGATTTGCAGAACTCGGCCAAATTGGGTGAACATGTGCGCGCATGTGCCCTCCCTCTCTCTCTCTCTCTCTCTCTCTCTCTTATAGTAATTGTGTTTGGTGTGTGTGTGGTTGTGTGTGTGTGTGTGTGTGTGTGTTTGTGTGTGTGTTTGTGTGTTTGGTGTGTGCGCGTGTGTGTGCGCGTGTGTGTGCTTATGTCAATGTTTGTGTGTGTGTGTGTGTGTGTGTGTGTGTGTGTGTGTGTGTGTGAGTGTTGTGCTCGCGCGCGCGCGCGCCCGTGTGTGTGTACTTTTTGTGTGTGGTGTGTGTGTGCGTGTGTGTAGGAATGTTGATTGTGAGCATGACAAGGACATACTATAAACTACATTTTCGACTGAAATCTTCATCCTTGAGTATTAAAGATTAATCAATCACAGTCAACAGGTCGATTCGGTTTTTTGACTGAAGTCATCATCCTCGAGTATTAAAGATTCATCAATCAGTCAACAGGTCAGTCAATGAATCGATATCTCATCTACGGTTTCTTTTCGCATGCCTTTATGTGTACTACTTTATTTTCATACTACTTATTTGGACACACACACACACACACACACACACAACACACATCACTGTGACAACCACCATTATTGCCGTCAAACCAGCGCAGGCTATTCAACACCCCACACAGTACGTGATGTGTGACAGGTTTGCACCCCCCGGCAGAGAGGCTTGCACGATATAGTTCCCTCTACGACACACACAGACACACACACACACACACACACACACAGTACCACTGACTGAACATCCGTTGAAAACACAGGAGATGGTGTTTCATAAGTAATGTTATCTCAAGTACTGACAGACACCTCGGTCTTCTCTCTCTCTCTCTCTTCTCTCCTCTCTCTCTCTCTCTCTCTTTAGATATAAAAGCTTGTTGACTTGATAATGGCGCGCAAGGCTTCGAGGAGTAAAAAAAAAAAAAACAAAAAAAACTGGTCCTAACACGTCTCGAACAACCTTTAAAAAAAAATTTTTAAACAGCTTTTGACGACTCGGCCTTTGGTTTATTTGTTTGTGGGTGGGTCCTTTCTCCCCCCCCCCCCCCCCCCCCATCTCAACCCACTCAATCCAACCCCTGCCCCCCTCTCCCCTCCTTTCTCACCTCCCACCCCCCCTCCCCCTTCCTTCCCTCTGCCCCTCTCCCTCCCTCTCTCCCTCCCTCTTTTCTCCCTCTCTTTCTCTCTCTCCCTCCCTCTCCTTTCCCCCTTCTCTCTCTCTCTCTCTCCCTCTCTCTTTCTCTTCCCTTCCCGCCTGTTTTCGTTACTCCTCCCTCTCTCTCCCTCTTTCAAAATAAAGCATGTGTTTGCTAATCTGTTTACCCTGGAAATAAAGATTATCATCATCATCATCATCATCATCATCTCTCTCTCTCTCTCTCTCTCTCTCTCTGTCCCCCCCCCCCCCCCCCCCCCCCCCCCCCTCTCTCTCTCTCTCTCTTGTTTGTTGTTCATATCGACTGGCTGGTAGCGGCGATCATATCTTGAAGCAATAAACGGTTGGAGTGCTTTGACGTAACCTACACAGACAACCTCTGTATACATCTATTGACACTGTCTACATGCTAGTCTGAGTCCTCCCCCCAACCCCTCTCTCCCCTCTCTCTCTCCCCTGTCTCTCTCTTCTCTTCTCTCTCTCTCTCTCTCTCTCTCTCTCTCTCTCTCGTGTGTACACGCGTGCCCACATGTCTGCATGGGAGTGTTTGAGATAGATAGCAAGGGGGAGTGAGGAGGGGACAGAAGGGGGGAGGGGGGGGGGGATCGGATTGGGTGGGCAAAGAGTATAGTGTCATGTTTGGGGCGAATCTCGTGTCTTTGTAGCAAGCCTCTCATCCACTCCGACCCCCACCCCCCTCCCCACCCACCGACCCACCTTCCCTCCCCGCCCCTCGGATCCACAGCCCCAAGTAAGTATGAGAAACAAAAGAAGACAGAATGAAAGAATGAAAGAAAAAAAAAAGAAAGAAAAAAAGAAAGAAAGAAAGAAAAAGAAAGCCGACTGAACGAGAAGCGGTGGTCAGCACGCGGCATTAGCGGAGACGGTGGTGCTACGTCTTCGGCTCGCTCAGCACATTACCATGTTTCTGGAACTCCTTGTTGTCACCCCCCACCACTAATCCGTCGTCCAGATGGTTGGGTGATGGAAAGGAAGGCAGACAGAACACCGGGTGAGGCAGCTCTTTAGACGGAGGTCCGTGAAACAGAATCAAATTGGTGTATACAAGGTATTAGACCAGTCCGTGGGGGGACACAGTCTTTGGTGGTAGTCAGACCGAAAATGGGCTTTGCTGCTGTGTGTGTGTGTGTGTGTGTGTGTGTGTGTGTGTGTGTGTGTGTGTGTGTGTGTGTGTGTGTGTGTGTGCGTGCGTGCGCGTTTGTGTGTGTGTTTGTGTGTGTGTGTGTGTGTGTGTGTGTGTGTGTGTGTGTGTGTGTGTGTGTGTGTGTGTGTGTGTGTGTGTGTGTGTGTGTGTGTGTGTGTGTGTGTGTGTGTGTGTGTGTGTGTGTGTTTGAGAGAGGAGAGAGAGAGAGAGAGAGAGAGAGAGAGAGAGAGAGAGAGAGAGAGAGAGAGAGAGAGAGCAATAATGAAGACCTAGACTTGATGGTGACGGGAGTACTTGAAAGAATACCCTTATGAACACCCTCTCCTGTGTTTTGACTGATGGCTCAGTCAGTGATACTGTAGAAGGGGTTCTACTTCCGACTAGCGTTCTCTCTCTCTCTCTCTCTCTCTCTCTCTCTCTCTCTCTCTCTCTCTCTCTCTCTCTCACACACACACACACACACACGCACACGCACGCACACACACACACACAGAGTGTTATTGAGGTGTCACTGTGTGCGGACTTGTCCATATAAGCTACACCCACATCCGCTGAGTTCAGAGACCACAGTGTGCAGACCTGACAGCCGATGGATAAGTGAATTGATGACAAGATGGAAGGACTGGAGACGACAGTCTCATGAATACCACTTAACACATGTCTGACCCGCCCATTAGCCCGCCCAATGGGCTGATTAGACGTTGAGTACCACCTACATGACATTGTGTGGGCCACTATTCTCTCTCTCTCTGTTTGCGTGTGTGTGTGCAAATTTGTCTATGTGTGTGTCGTGGGCGGGTGGGCATGGGTCCATAATCACATTCGGTGGTGTATGCGATGTGTGCGTGTATGTACGTGTGTGTGTGTAGTGCAATGTTCATGTGTATATTTGCGTATACCTAAGTGGGCTTGTGTGAGCACTGATGCTTATGCATGCACGCATATGCACGCGCGCGCACGTGCAAATACACACACATGCACACACACACACACATGCACACACACAATCACCCCCCCCACCCCCCCGCCCCCCCCCCCCCCCCCCCCCCACACACACACACACACACACACGGGGATGAGAGAGTGGGATGGGATGGAAAGGGGGTATTTTTGGGTTTGTTTAATGACCAAGATCAACCAAAGGGAACTGAGCCCGAGCCAACTCCCCTCCCTCCCTCCCTCCCTCCCCCACCTCTTCCTCTTTCTTTCCCTTCCCCTGATCCGCTCCATAAGGTCAGGATTAGCGTTTAGTCAGCCACGGGGTGCATGTATATATATATATATATGGCCAGGATTATCTGCTGGATTATGAACGGAATGTTGGTCCTAGGTTCATACCTGTAAAAGTAGGTCTTAAAATCCTCAAATGTTTCCCGGTGATTTATGTGCTAACAATGGTGGTGGTGGTGGTGGTGGTGCCAAAGTGGTGGTGGTGGCATTAATTTAGTAGTGGTGGCGGTTGACGGTGGTGGTGATAGTGATATGAAGGTGGTGGGGGGGGGGGGGGGGGGGGGGGGGGGGGTGTCGTGCGTCTTTTTGTTGTCCCTAGTTACACGCAGCTTATGGAGTTCATGATTGTGTATTGTTATCATCATCGTTGTTATTATTGTTGTTATTTTTTATTGTTGTTGTTATCGCTTCACGTGGTTTTCTTGTTCAATAAAGAAAAGAGACAATGTATATCGATTTATCCATTTAGATAGTTATTTCTTCAAATAATTACCTGTGTTGATATGTTCACTGAAGAGGCTTGCTTTTTTTTTGTGATATATGTTCCTTAACCGCATACTGTTTATGCTGTCTGCTGATTTCCTTTATTGAGAGCTGACAGAAACATAAAGTGAACGCACGATTTGTTTCTTCCTTCGTTAAACACTCTTTATCAGTTAAGTTCCACTTGGATTCAAAGAATTCGCTCAGTATGGTCACTACAGTATGAGCACTGTTCTAGTGTGCAAGCTGTGTATTACATTCACGCAATTGTGTGTGCGTATGTGTGTGCGTGTGTGTGTGTGCGCGCGCGCGCGCGCGCGCATGGTATGTGTGTGCGCGCGTGCACTGTGTGTGTGTGTGTGTGTGTGTGTGTGTGTGTGAATGATTGATATGGGAGTAGGTAAACGGGAGGTCAGCCGATAGTGGAAATGAAGGGAAAGGGACAGCACGTGTGCAAGACGTACGTCATTTATTGTCCCGTCGCTGCTGATCTTCTGGTATCCAAAAGTCAGCTGGGGAACCATGGGATGACGCGGCATTTAGCTTTGACCTGCTGAATGGGATTTTCCTACCATAAGGGTGATACACCTAAAGGATCATCACTGGTGTTGACGCCAGCTGTGTCTATTGCTGATCCCTCCCAGGAGATAATTGCCCCAGTGTCTATTCAAAGACCGCGTCCTAACACGTTAGGATCCCCCCCCCCCCCCCCCCGCCCCCCATCCCCTTTTTGATAGTCTTGCAGGGTTTACCATGCCACAGACGAGTACGATGTTCCAGCCTGAATAGTGGTTCTGAAGCTCACATCACAAACAAGGCGAGCAGGCAATAACTGCTTCACAAAGCGGGCGCGTGGTATGCTGTATTGTCACCATGTTGTAAGCATGTGCATGAAGTGGTTAAGAACAAGAGCAAATCACCAAGGTTTTGTTTTCCAACGTTATTATTTTTTTGTAATTACTCCTAGATTTCATTTCGGTTTCAGCTTTCTTTACAACATAAGGGGCTTGCTCGATGTAACATGACGATGCAAAAGGTTGCAACCGTCTGACAGTCTATACCTCGCTTGTCTCCCTTCATATGCTTATTGATTACGGTTTCCACGCGTCAATGAAAGGCTTGAAAATGCATTCTTCCGACCATGCAGTAGCTGGCACCTACAGAACACTACTGTGACTTTATTCTGCAATATTGCGTTAGCCCTTTCCAACAAAATGACTCTCGCCCTTGCCCCAGTCTTTAAGTCTTCTGAAAACAATAACAACAACCTAAAGCCCACTTGAAATCTTGATCTTTCGCCAAATTCGGGATTATACCAAATTCAGTTCCGTTTACATTGCTGACAGCCCAGCACCGCAAAGGGCCCTATTACGGTTGTAATAATGTCGAAGTAACTTTGTACATAGATGTTAAAAACACACACACACACACACACACCACAGTCAGTAAAACGTGTTTTATATTGGTTGGTAATTTACATGGAATACACCCATTAAAAGATACGAGTGGGTGTAAAAGGAGTACCTGTGCGCAGACGGCACAAGGCTTTCTTCTTCACAGTCGCAAATTGCACGCGGTAAAAACTCCTGAAGGTTTGGACAGATTTGAGAGTTTTCTTATTCGTTTTTGTTTTCCAGTCTTTTTTTTTTTTTCTAGAAGTCTTTGACGTAAATCCGAAGGATAGAGAATCTACTCGACACTTTGCAGGAAGCAAAAATCTACGTTATAACCATCAGATTTCAGAGGTTTAGACTTCAAACAAACTGAAAATTTAAGAGTGCTTGACATTACTACCAGCAATGGCCTTCAAAGCAGAGAGTCCGGGCGAACGAGAACGTCTTTCTATTTTAATTCAGAAACCAGTTAAAGCGTCAGGACCAACGCAGTGAGCTCAGCAGTGTAGATGGAGCTGTCTTTAGGTAGATGTTTAGAACATACCTGAGAGGAGAGATGTAATGCCATATGCAACAGCAGCAACTTGCTCCTCAAATTTGGAGTCAACATTTTTTGAAAAGATGGAAATGTGGAACAAAATGGGGAGAAAAATATCTTGCACTCAAGAGAGCTGGTGGAGTCTTCGTGAATAAAAGGCCAGATCAAAAAGCGGATATACTGGGTGTGGAACGTCCATGGTGGGTCGTCTGGAAATTGCAACGAATCACACAAGACCTAAAGGCGTATGTCTGCACTCTTCAGAGGGGAACGAATATCAGTTCCGAAAGGTGGAGCAGAACCCAGCCTGTTTCGAACTTCTTAAGGGGCTTCGGGTCAAAAACGCAATCAATCATAAGCAGGGTTGGGGGTTCAGAGAAAAGGTTACAAAAATAGTTCTGAGAGTTTCACCCGATGTTTGGAGGATTCTTTCCCCTGCCTCTGCAAACAAACTGCGAAAACTTCGTGACGGCTGGGGGATTCGATGGCCAGTACGTTTTGCAGTGGTCTCTTGCTTCACACATGGCAGCCATTGCTGGTGTTCGTGCAATGCGGAAATTGTCTGCCTATTTTGGATTTGTGTCTTGTTTTGTTTTCATGTGCTTATTAGTTTGTTGACAATGTTTTTCATAATTGAATCTGAATCTGTCACCTGTATGTTCGACGATTGCCAGTATGTACACTTTGTATGTATGACGCAAAAGGCACACCATACAGACAATTGTAACTGGCTAGTAGACTCGGTCAAGATTCAAACTGGATCAATTGCTGAATTTCTTTGTGCAATAGTTTTGGCAGGGTTATGGACAGTAGCTTTTCAAATTTATTTCTTTCACTGAGGACGTGAAGGTGACAGTTAAGTTCTTAACATTTATTGAAGAACCTCCACTGGCTGCAAATAGGGCTGCCATATTTGATTCATATTTGCAAATTTGGTCATATAGGCGCTTTCTTAAAAGAAATGTTATGAAAGAACAGACTGCTGAACCTGACCCTGTCTTGGCATGCAACGGAACGAAGTCTTCGTATATCAGCAGATACTAGAGAAGCCAAGAGAACTGCACGCACTGTGATGTTGAAATCTGCAGAGATAACCCAGAGATTTATTCCAGTGATGACAATGTGCTTTCAGTTTTTTTTTTCTCTTTTGTTTGATTATTTGTTCTGCAAAGTAACTAACTGGGAAGACAGCTTAGAGACAAGAACACACCCCGATTTCTACATGGAAGAGTCCTCACTGAAACACTGGGAAAAGACGTCAGTGGTATGGGGCTTGCTCTCAGGAGGAAGCAGGTACCAGAGCTCTTCTCCTCGTCTCAGACTGTTTGACAGAGTCCTCATCATGACAACAGACACAAATATGCAAGGGATTTCTTTTGCCAGCGTGTGAACAATCGAAGTCAAAGGGGGTTGCCTTGAAACAGATGAGAACTTCCGATACATCAGTGCTTGCCTCAATGCTATCCACGTCGGTTCCAGAACTTCAAGACCTTTTTCCCGCTTTCCACACTTTCAAGGACGTGACAGTGTCTCCTTCTCAATGGGTAAAAGGAAAGAAAGGCATGGGATACCTGGAACGTTTATAATCAAGCTGATGACATTTCCATAGTGATGAGGTACATACCAAGCTTTTGTCCAAAGTCACTGACATTCATCGCTGGTAAGTTGTTCCCATGTAAGGTCGGTGAATGAGCGCTGCAATGTCAACCATGTACTCTTTAGAGTCAAGAAAACTTTGGCCAACACAACAGCCCTCTCACATTAGCAGTTCTGGAGCAAGGCACAAAGCGGCAGTTTACCAAAGTCGTTAGATATATGGAGAGAGATCTTGAGTATAGAGCTTTCTCTGCCCGGACTAGAACAGTGTGAATGGCAAGAACAAGAGGGAAAGGAATGGCAGCCTTTGAGGACAAAATTACCTGAGGCAGAGGAATTTTTAAAATTTAATCACTGTACTTGCAGGCAAATGCAAAAGTATTAACTCTTCATGGCTTATTAAATATTATTTAAAATCAATGTGTTGTTAACATTCATTAAAATTAAGCCTTTGTCGTAACTTTCAAATATTGAATCAGTTTGAATTTTGACCAAAAACATCATCAAACACAGTTCAATTCTAATTTTTTTTCCCATGTTGTGCTGGCCCCAACTGTGCAAAATTGTCAGACGACCTCCTGATATAACTCACTGTTCCGACATTTTATATTGATTTCCAAATTTCAGAAGCCAACAATGCTCTCTGAAAACGTACTTTACCTGGTAACGACATCCTCATTCTCATTTCATAGCATTTAGCATTATTCATTATTGGTCTCTATCCACATTTGCTCTTGTGACCTAAATAGAAATGTGACCCATTTACATTTATTCTCATTCTTGGGTAACGAAGTTTACATACAGGATCCCGATATGTCAAATGTTTTAACTCTGCAAAGTGAAACTAAACAAAATGACTGAGAGAAAAACGACGAACACTGTACAGTACACAATGTAGTCAGTATCAGAAATAGGAGCTAAATCATAGCATGAGTACAGTGCCAAGAAGTGTGTGTGGCAGTAAATGCTGAAATCTACTCATTGCACGTGTGTGGTACACATATTTTCACTTTATAGTGCAAGTTCCCCTGCTGTTTTGACCACCAGAGCTCTAGAACACTCCACATATGCAAGACAGTGTAGACCTGATGGTTTGTACCTTTTCCCATCCAAGGTTATACCTGGCCTTTAAATCTTCATCATACAGCATCAAAAATCAGTCACTCGCTCTCTCATTTTAAGTTCTCTTTGCATACTTTTGTATGTACTTCTTCATTGTTATATAGTCTACCCAGGGAGAGACAGAGAGAGAGAAAGAGAGAAGGAGCAAACGAACACACACACACACACACACACACACACACACTCAGAGTCCTAACCTCGTTTGGCTCTGGTCCGTCTGGCAGTCATGCAACAGACGCTTACATGCTCCTAAAGATAGAAAGTTCATCCAAGAGATCTGTTTCTGCCAGGCTCTTTGGTCTCACTTCCTTCATGATGGACAAGTCATCCATGTATTTCAGGTTTGCATCATCATCATCAAACTAATGTGCATGTGATGAAATACAAACATGTTAATGCTCTACAATGTTTGATGAACTAATTTCAAATTTTTCCCTTCAAGCACCTACTTTTGATCATTTTAGCAGGTAAATTTACAGTGCTTACCTGCTGTTTTGTTCAAGATCTATTACTGTCAAACAAAACCATTTTGTTTGCTGCTTTGATGCTTCTTCACTTCCATGAATCCTGTAAGCAATAAACTCAAGCACAAATATTTTGGGGTTGGAAGATATTATGTTGGCACACACGAGACTGATTTGCAGAACAGTGATATGCTAATTTTTCCCCCACATAGTTTTCTCTCTCACATATGACATGTTTACAAACACATATACTCTTTTCACCTTGCTCACAAACCATATCATTATTTCATCCATATATTAAGAAAAACAGTCTGCATAACATAATTTCTTAGAATCCAGCTGCAAAACACTAATGTATATAAAAACAGAAACAAACAAGATAACCATAAACAAGAAAAATAACTTCTCTGCAACCATCTGCACAGTACTACTGCATATAAAAACAGATACAAACAACATAATAAAAAGGAAATAATAGCATGTTTGTGCTGGTTTTCTCACACATCTTTGTAATGGTGTAGATGGTAACCACAAATATTTAGATATTTGGTTTCCATGAAATGTGTCTAAGACCTATCATGTTTCAATCATTGGTGTTCACTGTGAATTCACACTTTTGATGTCGTCTAGGATCTACTTTTCTTTTAAATGTATTGTTTCTTGGTGGTTCCTGTTTTATCCCAACAGTTCATACCTTGTCAGTTCTATTGTGAAGCCATATTGTGTCTCACTTTGGAGAGCACTGTTTCATTTACTGCAGATATGCCTTTGATTGTGACACAGAAAATTTGGCAGGAAAATGATGTGACATCTCCAGATTTCATGTACCACTCATCCATCTTGCACCCAGCAACCATGACATTTCATTGGCAGCATACACAGCCCTGTGGGGATGTTGACAGCACATAACACTTCCCTGGACCCTGTAGGACCCCCACTGTCTAACACAACAGTGCACACACTCCACTAGGAATGTTGACAGTATATCACTCATCCATGGACACATCATCCTCACAGACACAGCAACAGAGATAGTAATAAAGCATTCTGTCATGCACTTCTTTAAGAATGTTCGCAAAACCTCTAAACATTATAGACATTGTGTTACATTTCTGAGCACTTCAGTTCTTCATGAGCAAGAGAGAGCATTTACACCCTGCTTATTGTAGTACCCACCAACCACTGAATCAACAATACTGTCAATAATTCTAGACATGCACACATGTATTTATTCACACCAACATTGACTCAGTCATACACTACAAGCAGGTTCAAGAACATGACAAAATGACCTGAATAATGCCGGAAACAGGCCTACTGATAACATCACACACACTGGCCAGCTCAATCTGTTCTACATGTCCGAGGACTGTTAATGGCACCATCTCGGCGGGGAATTTCCATGGGTCCTCTCATCTCTGCACTGTATACAACCTGAATGCGAGGTCACCTTTGGCATCCATGACCCAGTTTATTTAATTAAATGGTTTCCTCAGTGTAGTTTTTTACTTTGATGGAGAAGGGGGGATGGGGTGAGGAGAAGGACAGGATGGGGAGGGGAAGGAGTGGGACATGGATGGGAAGATTATATCAGTTTTTTGCATTGTGTGTTCTCTGAACATTAATTAATTTTTCCAAGCATTTGTTTGCTTGTTTGTTTTCTCAAGTCCTAAGCTGTTCTGGACATGACGTGAATTTATTTCACTGAAACATGACAAACACTGATGGAAAGTATTACGCAATGAAACGTTTGATGGAAAGCACTTGAACATAGTTCCAAGGACTGCATTTCAACCACAGTACAGGGAGAGGAGTTAGGCAATGATGGGGTAGGTGGGACTGGTAGCGACACCACAGTTGTTGTCTTTCTGGGCCATGAGGACGTAGCCGTCGTTGCCCCAGTAGGTGGACCACGAGTTCTTCACCAGCCAGTAGGCCTGACCTTGTAACACCCCATAACCACACCCTGGCCAGCACCGCATGGTCCAGGTCATCTGGCTTGCTCCCTGTCATCACACATTGCATCTTGAACCCATCACTACATCAAGAACACATTACCACATGAACACATTACCACATGGTCCAGGTCATCTGGCTTGTTCCCCGTCATCACACATCACATCATGAACACATCACCACATGAACACATTACCACATGGTCCAGGTCATCTGGCTTGTTCCCCGTCATCACACATCACATCATGAACACATCACCACATGAACACATTACCACATGCCAGGTCATCTGGCTTGTTCCCCGTCATCACACATCACATCATGAACACATCACCACATGAACACATTACCACATGGTCCAGGTCATCTGGCTTGTTCCCCGTCATCACACACAGGCATGGTACTGGAGGAAAACAGTTTTTTTCCCTGAAAATTTTTGGGGGTCCAGGGGGCAACGCCCCCTGGTGGGTCAAGGGGTAAAACCCCTTGTGGGGGTCAGGGGGCAAAGCCCCCTGAAGCTGAAGGTTTTTCAGCAATTCTAGCCTAGCCTGTAAAAAAGTCTCTCTTTGAACTAATTTCAGTTCTTCATACTAAGCAATTTCTGCCACAAAATAAGCTCTCCTAGAATCACTTTATCAGTCATTCCTTCACCCAAAGGAGGTTTTAAAACCCAAGTAATCACATAGCAAAACTGAGTACATATCTACATTGCTTTAGGTAGCATACATTAAATCAAATTGTAATTTATGTAAATGTTTTACTTACTATGCCAGTGAAGCACATGCACAGTGTACACACAGGAGACCCCTCATTTTGCGCAACTTTGGTCATCACGTCCAGCATCACCAACACAGCACAGCACAGCACAGCACAGCACAGCACAGCGAAGTAGTGGTCTCTTTCATGTCTTGAGTTCCAGTTTAGTTTACTATGTCTGTTTCATTCTTTTATGATCTGTCTCTTCTACATTAGTTACTACTTTTACTTTTTACATCTATCTGAATACAGTACAAAATGAGTTTAAGTTTTGTGTCTCTTTTAACGTACAAATTTAAGTTATGTGTCTCTTCCAATATACAATTTTCAGTCCAAGCAATGTGAATGAGATGAAGACTACTTCTTTTTTGCCTGATTTCTCAGCCATCTGCTTCACGAGCAGAGCCTGCTTTTTGTAATGTCCAAACCTCATTCTCTTTGCCTCCTGTCTGTAATGTTCAATGGCTTTTCTCTTTGAAGCCAGCCGAATCTGTTCCTTCTGGAAAAGTTCAAACTTTTTCTTTCTTTCTTCTTTTTCTTTCTCCAAAATGTGGTGGTAAGTCTCCCTAGCTTTCTGAATGTTTGGTACCAGTTTTGAGTTCACAGGATCCCTTCTGATGTTCTCACGCCTAAAATACTGGAGGGAAGTTTTGCCTGTGGATTTCAGACCATACTTGACAGTCTGAAAAGCATTAAAAGTTTCCAAAGATGTCCTCCCACTCCTTTCATCCACTATGTCTCCCATCAAGTTGAATGAACTTTCCACCACTGGTCCATGAAAACAAGAAAGGGCAGCCTTCACTACCTTGGGTAGCAGTTTCAAAGAACTGGAGTATTTTTGAAGGACATTAGCCCACCAGTCATCAACCCATTGACCTTCCTGATATGGTGGTAGATCATCCCTGGCAAAAAAATTCCGGACTTCAAGACAGTAATCTGCTTCATCTTTGCCATTTTGACTGTCATCAGCTACAATACCAAGCTGAGGCACAAATGATGCAAGGTCTTCCAGCTTTTTCCTTGCAACATCAGCTTCACAGTTAGGATTAAGACCACCAGCAGACTGAAGAAAATGGTTGCCCAGAGGAATCTTCTGAAGCAGAACTTTTGCTCCAGAGATATATGCTTGCAAAACAGTTGCACGGAATGATGATTGCTTATCATCATTCATCATCCTCAGAAGACCTTTTGCTTTTCCTACAAACAAATCATCCAGAGGCAAGTGGCTGGAAGACAAATCCACTTTCAGTGATGACAGTTTTTTCTGCAGTCAAGGGCTTCAGGACTTCTGCTCTCATGAAACACAACAGAAACTGCTGCACAAGAGACAGCTGTTCATCATGGAGGACATGAATGAGAGGGTCCTGACGCTGGAAAAGCAGCACAAATTCCTTCAACAAAGGAAGAGTTGAGGAGAAGAACTTCAGTTGAAGAAGGTGTCATTCCTGATGAAAAAAAAGCTTCTTCACAATCCTTTCTTTTCTCTTTTTTGCTTCTGGTGTCAGGTGAATTTTGCCAAGCTCATTCCTCAGTCTTATAATTTCTTCTCTTGCCTGGACTGTTGCCTTTTTGCTCACTAAAATATCAATCAGAATGGAATGATACACTGCTTTGTCAGATTTTTGGCAGAAACTCAAAATACAGGAGAGAGTAAGACAGTCAAATAGACGCAGTGTGTCATCACTAAGATCTAGAACAGACAGCCACCTGTGACGCAGAAATCTCTGAGGCATTGTGAATTTCACATCTACCAGATCACAGATGCCTTGCAGACATTTCTGAAAAGATGGGGACCATTTAAAGTCACAGTAAATGTCTTCAAAAAGTTGTTCCACAGCACCACCAAGCTGAGATGTGAAAACCTTGCAGCATCCATGAATGTGATGGCAGGTATCTCCATCAATGTCTACTAAGTGCGGAGCAAGATCCCTCCTTATCCTAGTTTCAACACCATTCTTGCTGCCTCTCATCACATTGCACGAATCCATTAAAATCGAAAGACAATGATCCCCACCGCAGGCCTCGACTTTGAATAAGGCTATCAAGTTCTTTTACAATGGAAGCACTGTCAACTTTGATCAGAGAGATGGACCCAAGATGCTGAATCAGGACTCGCTGCTGGGACTCGCTAAAATACCTGATCAAAATGCTCAGAATTTTCTCATGTTTTGTGTTCATGGCTTCGTCAAGATGAAGGCAGAACATGGAATCTCCAATGTCACTTCTGATTTCTTCTTGGAAGGTGGTGGCTGATCCATTTTTCATCTTGTATGAAGCAGTAGACCTCTCCATAGCAATATTATCCAGGCAACCGAGTCTCTTGCCATGTGCCTAGCGAAATTCACCAGCTGTGGTACCATTGACAGTGACAAGGAATTTTCTGCCACAAAACCTAGCACAGTAGCTTCTGCATGGCTGACTCTATCAGGGAGTGGCACAAACGGCTGTTGTTCAACAGGTGCTGCTGATGGTTCATTTTGGCAACTGGTTCCAGATGATGAAACAGGTGTCTTTCTCTGCTGGAACAGTGGAAAAGACTTTTTGTGTTGGGTTGGATGTTCCACCTCCAAAGGCAGCTGGAAAAAAGTTTTAAGTAGAAATTACTAAAATGCTTCCTATTAATATTACATGCCTCTCTCCATTGTTTTTCTTCAATGCTATGTATAGAAACATAAAAACACACACACACACACACACACACACACACACACACACACACACAAGAACTAAGCAGATTATTTTAACAAGAATTAATAAACACAGATTTTAGCAAGCTGAATAAAAAGTAACGAAATATTGAGTTGTGAGGAGTTAGGCGGGCCCTTAATTACAGGACATAAACAGACATGCGTAATCATCAAAAGATGTCAACATGAATTTTTTTTTTTCAAATCTGACTTTCACATCACTCTTTGACTCCATGCAAACTGGCATACATCTTCTTGCAACCTCCTATCAGAAATAGCCATTTTTTCTTACTTTACTGACTTCTAAATTTTAACCCTTGGGGCAAAAGTAACAGAAACATCCATAATACATGTACTTAAAAAGAGGGACAACATTCACTGAGATATAGTCAAAGTAAGGACAAGAAATACTGAATCAATCTGTGTTAATAAGCATGTACTCATCAAAGTGTTTACTTTGAAATTAACAAATAACATTGATTTATGTAATAATGTGTACTAACCACCATGCAAACCAAAGAAGAATAAATCTAGACACACTAATACAGAGAGGAAGAAAGAGAAAGAAAGAAAGAGGACAGAGAGACAAATGAGAGAGAGAGAGAGAGAGAGAGAGAGAGAGAGAGAGAGAGAGGTGGAGAGAGTGGTGGTGGTGGTGGTGTGTGTGTGGGGGGGGGGGGGGGGGCACATGGAATCAAAAAAAGCATTAATCATAGCATTTCATAAAATGCATCAATCACATGGATCAAAATACAATCCCATGGTACAAATAAGACTTTGAGAAAGGGGGGGGGGGGGGGGGGGGGGGGGGGTGAGGGGAAGATGGAGCACACAGATAAAAAAAAATCGAGCATCAATCATGTAAATAATCAAATACAATCTCACAGTACAAATAAGAGAGGCAGAGAAAGTCAGAAAAGAGAGAGAGAGAGAGAGAGAGAGAGAGAGAGAGAGAGAGAGAGAGAGAGAGAGACAGAAGAGAGAGAGAGAGAGAGAGAGAGAGAGAGAGAGAGAGAGAGAGAGAGCCTTACCTTACCGGGCAGAACGGGATTATTTGCAGCAGTTTTCACTCTCTCTTTGTGTCGTTTCCCTTTGATGTGATCGTTGAGGCTTCTCGCACCGCCAGACCCATAACAGATTTCAACTTGACACACCACACTGTAAGCTTTGCCGCAGATTCTCAGCTTTTCCAAGCACGACGAAAACGTTTCATTTTCGTGGCTCCTGTTTAGCCAATCCCATCGCCATTTGTTTGCCACACCAGCATCAATATCTTCTGTCGGAGAATTTCGCGGAACTATGTCTGTTCGCTTTGGCATTTTTTTTTGCCCCTTCTTTTTCTTCAATCTCGTTCAAATTCGATCACGTCGACCCAGAGCGGAAAGCAGTGGCGAATGTCATGAAAGCGCATGCGCGGAAGTAGTCCGGCTCAATGCTACTTCTCGCGAGACGAAGGCTTGAAGCGAACGACCTCAAACGAACTAAAAGGGCTGAACTCGTCGGGCGTGGTTTTTTTTTTTTTTTTTTTTTTTTTTTTTTTTTTTTGCTTTTCGCGGATTTCCGCGAATTCACGGACATGTACCATGCCTGCACACATCACATCATGAACACATCACCACATGAACACATTACCACATGGTCCAGGTCATCTGGCTTGTTCCCCGTCATCACACACACATCACATCATGAACACATCACCACATGAACACATTACCACATGGTCCAGGTCATCTGGCTTGTTCCCCGTCATCACACATCACATCATGAACACATCACCACATGAACACATTACCACATGGTCCAGGTCATCTGGCTTGTTCCCCGTCATCACACACCACATCATGAACACATCACACATGAACACATTACCACATGGTCCAGGTCATCTGGCTTGTTCCCCGTCATCACACACCACATCATGAACACATCACCACATGAACACATTACCAAACGGGCAACTTCCTTCAGGTTTGTTCCCTGTCAACATGCCTCACACACACATCAATGCATGACCTGTCCAAGTCTTCAGGCACCTTTCCTTTCAACATGTTACTAAATGAACATGCATCACCACGTTTAAGACACATCACCACATGGTCCAGGTCTTCCTTATCATCAAGCATCAAACATATATTAGAATTCACTGCATGCAGGGTCTAGGTCATCTCATCTGTGCCTCATCACATCACATACATACATCAACGCTTTTGCTTCCTTTAACCATGAGTTATGCACACCACATAAATCCAGCACATCCACTGTTAAACACATCAAACACCTCATGTCACATGGTCCATATCATCAATCTGGTTTCTGTCAACGCACATCACATGAACTATTGCATACATTCATACAACAATGCATATAGTAAGAATAGGAACTGGAGAGAAAAGTACACTCAAAAGCTGAGAACACCACCACGATGGCAAAACATCAATAAAAAAAAACAAACTCCACCTCCCCTCTCCCCCATCTAATCCAAAACATCTAATATAAACAACTGAATACGTAAGCATCTGGGTACATGTTGTAAATAATTCCAGTCAACCAACTGTCCTTCATCTATGTTTTTTCCCTACTGATCGTGATAGTTTTTGGTTTTGCAGCAGTTGCAAACTCCATGACCACTCTGAATGTGGATTCAAGCCCATACTGTGACTGTTGTTTCCACTGAAACACTATAGAAACAGTCATGCTACAAACTGAAACATCAGAGAAAGTGATCAACAGATCTTAAAAACCTGACAAAAAGCAATGGATTACAAAACATCATGGATGACGCTCTGTCTTAACCAGTTGATTCCTCATGAATGAATTTCAAATGGATTGAATTTTAAATGCCAAGCCCTCAGGATTTTTCTACTGTTACTGTTCTAGCGATCATATCTTTTAGCTCAGATTTCTTTACAAATTCAAAATGTGAGTACATCTACCAAAATC
This sequence comes from Conus betulinus, assembly GCA_016801955.1. Classification (NCBI taxonomy): domain Eukaryota; kingdom Metazoa; phylum Mollusca; class Gastropoda; order Neogastropoda; family Conidae; genus Conus; species Conus betulinus. The sequence continues at coordinate 20,353 of JADBJO010006057.1, forward strand.
TTAATACACATTTTCCTGCATAATTTTCATGATCAGTACACACTGTCATAGCCCAATTCATTCTAAAAATCAGCACCAAAATGTACCAGCTTGTAAGAGCTAAAACAGGATTACAACAAACAAGGGAAAAAAAAAGAGTCAGAAAGAAAAAGAGAAATCACTGAAGACAGAATTCCCCGGCCATGGAGGTGCTACTCATATCAAAAGAGGCAGCATCCCCATCAGCCCAGTGAAGGACTCACCACATTTGGGTTCATAGTAGACACCATTCGCATAGAAGGACAAGGATTTATGGGAAGCGTCAATGGCGACGGACACAGGTCCCTTGAGAGCAATGGCGGTTTTGAGAGCTTGCTGGTCATAGGCTGTGACATTGACGTATCCCGACAGCTTCACCACTGCTTCCACATCTTTGGAGTGACACTTGCCATCCTGCACATACAACAGGGATGTGACACCCTCTCAGTGCCTGCTTTCTCCTTCCTTAGGTTTTATTATGACCAAAACATAAATGTTGGAAAGTTAAGCCATCAAACGAATGATAAAACAAAAACAAACAAAAAACAAAGCTTGAGCTTTTTTTGGCAGGATGAAAACAAACTGATCAAGAAAATGAGTAAATGATGGGAAAAAAAATGTGTGCGTAAATAGGCCCTAAGTTATTTTTATTTTACATTGATATATAACACCTTTGACTTTTGTTTCAAGTACATATAGTATCGTGATGGCATCCAAAACCGCAGCCCAATAAGGTAGGGGAGATAATGCATTTGCTTTCCAAACAATATCAATTTGGCCACAGAGTGAACTGGCTTTGGGACTTTCAAAGACTTCTCCTCTGATTTAAACATTCTTTCAACATTCAATCACTGTGGTAAAGTGGTTAGCCTTGCAGACTCCCAGCTGGGATGTTGGAGTTAGATTCCTATCCAAGGTACTTGTTTGTGGGATTTTTTCTGCTGACAGGCTCCTGACCACAGCTGAGTTTGTTATGGGTTAAAATGGAAAGGCTGGAAACACAATTCAACACATGCATCTCTCTGACAGCGCTGCTAAAATTTCCTTATCAATATTGCAATTAACTGTATCTCTCAGATCTGGTTGACGCCACGATCGATTACCACAGTATGCAAAGAATACAGCTCAGTCACACTGTCTCAGACCTGACTGGAAATCCATAGCATCATCTTCATCATCCTCATCTATCAGCTTCCAAAGCATCTCAAATTCTGAGTCCCTCCATGGCTGCTCTCATGGTGACCTCGATTTCAATGTCCTAACCACACTTATGCCCTCAGTGAGGTTCACTTGATGTCACTGGTATTGGCAAATTCATGGGAGTGGTCAGAATAACGTAATGGCAGAGGGAGAGCTCACTAATGCGGCTCCATGACAAAGCAATTACTGTCACTACTAGGGAGCATAGTATGTTGTGTGTGCTGCACATGCAGGATCAAAACAGCCACCACTAAGCACCAATGAAATGACTATTGTTGTAGAGATTAGTTTAGTTTTCCCTTTCATTGTCTAAGGCACAGCATGTTTTGTAAGTCATGTGAATACTCTGTTTGTTTGTGATGTTGTTATTCCAAGTATTTGGGGTATTCATCTGTCATGCAACGTAGTATTTTGTATCTCTTGTGAATGTCTGTATCAGTGTCATGTTTATACTTCATACTCAGCGTTGTGGAGTTGAGAATGAATGATTATAGCAATGTTAGATAGTGTCAGTCAAGGGAATTACAGACTTCTACTCCAAGTTTCAAATTAAAACCATCACACTTTTACAGCATTTAAACCATTACCTTTTCACAGCCCAGAAAACCAAACATACCCTTTTCAGGGCTATCAAACTAACAAAAGGTAAAAAAAAAAAAAAAAAAAAAAAAAGTCAAATCGCAAAATAAATCAGGCCATTGAAAAAAAAACCCACCTTACCTTGAAAAAGAAACGAACTACAAAATGTGATCATACCATGTTAGCACTGACATCTTAAAGCTTACACATTTGGCCATGGAACTTCTGCTCATTGTGCAAAGTTGTTGTAAAAAAAAAAAAAGATAGTTTGTTTGTCAATCTGGCTAATATCTTATGCTGCGCATTACCTTTAAAGTGACTGAGAGCGAGCGAGAGGTTGGTATTCTGTTTTACAGGAGTTGGGTGGATTATTTTTGCAAGAAAATAGGATTTGAATATTTTTCATAGTTGTACCTCTTGAGCATGACAGAGGTCATGATGCTAAACAGATTCACAGAGATAAAGGACATCACTGGGGAGCAGTTGTTGGATAGAACTCTAAATAATCATTTTTATCATTTGATATTCCGGAAAGTGCTAAAAATGATTTTATATTTTAACAATTCGGACTGTCACTGCAGTAGGGTTTGCTACCACTGTAACTATTAAAGAAACTGTATAACAATGCAACCTACCAATAACATGAAATTTTTCAGGGTCGTCTTTTTATGTGCAGTATGGCACGTGATCATTGCATGTTCCAAATTCATTCAGGTTTTGCATCACTGCATGACAAAAACTTGGAAATCCAGTTTTGGTTTTAAATCATTTGAACGCTTGCGAAATATGTATTATAAAACTTACCAATATATTCAACTGCGGAAATGTCAAACAATTTTACTAAAAAGAATAACTACAGAAGGTTGTGGCATGGTTTTAGTGTGGCAAGTCACTGGATGTTTGAAACAATTCAACAAAACAAGAAGATGGACACACACACACACACCTCTCTCTCTCTCTCCTCCCAGCAGATGCCCCCACACTCCCCCCATGACCCCTGAACTCACCACAGCCAGATAGTGACCATACAGGCTCTCCATGGACAGGCCCCCTGACTTCATGATCCAGTTGTAGGCACGGAAATCCTCCCCTCCGTCACAGCCGTTGTTGCCCTCCCCCCAGGAACAGTCCATCAACTCTTGTTGAGACAGCCGTACCAGATTGCCCGTCTGTCCAATGCACAAAACATACACACTGACAGAGACAGCCATACTAGATTGCCCGTCTGTCCAATGCACAAAACATTATAGTGATAGAGACAGCTGTACTAGATTGCCAGTCTGTCCAATGCATAAAACATACACTGATAGAGACAGCTGTACTAGATTGCCAGTCTGTCCAATGCACAAAACAAAACATACACTGAGAGACAGCTGCACCAGCCTACCCATCTGTCCAGTCCACATCAACAGATACACCGACAGAGACAGCTGCACCAGCCTACCCATCTGTCCAGTCCACATCAACAGATACACCGACAGAGACAGCTGCACCAGACTGCCTGTCTGTCCAGTCCACTACACCAGATTACCTGTCTGTCCAGTCCACATCAACACATACACGGTTAGGTGCAGGGACAGGATGTTTAGGGATGTTAATCTCTGCATCAGCGGTGAACATTTCCACTGGTTCCAAGTCACTGACTTAGACCCAGACCTGTATGCCCCCTTAACACATATTTAAATAGACATGCATTTATGTGCTTGAGGACCAAACACCTGGATACACATTTACGTCTGATGTACATTTCACACAACAGCACAGAGAAGTCCATCATGACTTCAACTATGCTGACCTCTAGAGCTTCACCTCAACCTGGACAGATAGTTCTGCTGTTCTGAGGGTGTGACTGGCCACTTTTTTTCAGTCCTGAAAATTAATGTTATTTTGACAATGTAAAAACAGTGCTGTCTGTGTAGGCGTCACAAATCGTGTCTCTGGTCAAATAAGGGTCTAGCAACATCAGCTGCAGATACTCCTAATTTCATGACTTTCTGAACAATTTCAGTAGAGTCATATGATGGCTAAAGATCTTTATTTTCTGAAATTCATCACAAGTCATAAATGGGCAGTGGAATGTTATCAAAGGCCACTGTCATATTCTCAAGGTTCATCGATTATTTCTGGAAGTTTTTTTCCCCCTGTATCACTTTTCTTTTAATGTTCAGTTTCTTGGCCATCGTGGAAGAAAAAAAAGGTAAAGCAGTGGGTGAATTTCTGGACATGTTTTTATAAATGAAATGTTCAAAATCATTTATATTCAAGTGTATTGATTTTACAAGTCATTGATATACCCAAAAACCTGACCTGTTGATACATACAATCTACATCTTCACACAAAACCTAAAATATATTAAGAGTTTTGTCATTTTCCTTTCTTTTTTTCCTGCTAAATTTAGTATCTACAATGGAGAGAACTGGGTTTCTATCTCTGACTTAACAGAAATGACAAGATGTCTACACATTCAGGTGTAAGTGCTTTATTCTGTCTTCACAGAAAACCTGATATTTTGGAACAGACAAAGATTTCACACCATCCGAAAATGACATTCTGGAGTATTGTTAATGTCTTCAACAAAATCTGAAATGTTGCATGAGAGTCTGCGTCCTCACAAACTGGAGCAAAATGTGGATGTAAATCTTCCTGTAATGTCATAAGATACTTTCAAAACCTGAAAACAAACAACACGCTATGTGTTCAGTGCATCGATCCATGACTTTCTTTGCAGGTACAAAACAAACGACCCTCACCTTCTCCATCCTCACAAAACAGAACACAATGTTTGTGGATGTAAATCTTCCTACATTGCCATGAGACAGTTCAACCTGAAAACAGGCCAACATTGTGCGTGTGAATCAGCGACTTTCTTTGCAGGTACAAAATGTACAACCCTCACCTTCACAAAGTAGGCCCCCTCAATGGTTCCTGTGGTGCCAAAAAACTCCAGCAGGATCCGCACACCGCTTGGTCCTTGACCGGCGTCACTGCTCCTATATATACAGCAGCACTGTTAGCAATGGACACTGCTCCTATACACATAGCAACACAGATAGTACAGTGTCCCTACTCCTATACACAGTGCAGCACAGTCAGAAGATCATCACTGCTCCTGTATACAGGGCAGCAGACAGCACATGGTCATTGTTCATATACAGAGAGCAGTATAGTCAGTAAATCATCACTGCTCATACACAGGTCAACACGCAAAGCACATCGCCATTTCTCTCCTGTACACAGAGTATGTCTATGTAGGTCATGTTTGTATGGGTTCAGTGCGCACTGAACCAATGTATAATGCAAGTCTGTCATGTTGGCATAAAATGTAGAAAGTGCCTTTACCATACAATCTCCAGTCCATCTGGTCAGGGATGGGGGCATTGGCAAACTCTGTCATGTTGAAAGGGCGCCCTTGAATGCCCTCGTAGTTGGTGGTGCGCCGGAACTTGTTCATCATCTTCAGCTCTTTGTCGGAGCGGTCAGCCAAGTGGTTGATGGCCATGGTGTAGGTCAGCCCTTGACGGTTCTTAGAGTGGATGTACCTGGGAGGGAGAATGGGACAAATATAGGAAAGGGAAGCAGGGCAACCAAGGTAACAATGAAACAAAGCTAGCCTTCATACTGTTTTAGGAGGGAAACTTTCATCAACAGCCCAGACACCCAGCCAGAGATCAGATGGGGGACGGATTAAGAAGGGCACTGATTAACAAGAGATCAACATCAATGGGAGGAGACTCATCAATAACAGGAGAGAAGGGGGCCGTCTCACGTTTCACTCAGGTGGAAACTATTCAGTTCAAGTAAACATTCTACACCATGGACCAGAGATGTGTGTGTGTGTGTGTGTGTGTGTGTGTGTGTGTGTGCGTATGTGTGTGTGTGTGACGTGCTTATGTGCGGTTATGCCTATGTATATATATGTATGTATGCATGCATATAGGATCATGAAGTTATCTTGTGGTGTGGTGTGTTGTTGTTTGATGGTGTGTGTGTGTGCGCGCGCGCGCGCATGCGTGCGCATATGTGCGTGGCATGCATGTTCGTGTGGACGATTATCTTGGGGTGTGGTGTGATGTGATGTGATATGTATGTGTGTGTGTGTGTGTGTGTGTGTGTGTGTGTGTGTGTGTGTGTGTGTGTGTGTACATTTTGCAGTCATATGATAAACCTCTCATACTTCCATTTTCCTGAAATTCCTGAACTCAGATTATTTACAGTTTAAATGAACTGAAAAACCAACCCCACTTTGGATGTTCTTGAATCCAGAGACACAAGGTAAAAAAAAAAAGTTCTGAAAGCAAACTGTCAAAAGGCCTTCACCTCAGCTCCCCCCATCTCACCGGACATTTTGGCGGAAGTGGTTCTGGCGTATCTCATGTTCCATGTCGGTGTCATAGTTCCTGCCATGCTGTTTCTTGAAGGCCTGGAACATGGGGGGGATGTGACTGTCGTCCCCATGCACAAACTCCTGCATGGGATTAAAGTGGAGGTGACGCTCCTTCCCTGGACCTGGGGAACCCCGTGCACGTCAAGTCTGGGACACAATACACAGGTCATGAGAGGAACCCTGTACACATCAAGTCTGGGACACACTACACAGGTCATCAGAGGAACCCCATGCACATCAAGTCTGGGAACACTACACAGGTCATCAGAGGAACCCCATGCATGTCAAGTCTGGGACACACTACACAGGTCATCAGAGGAAACCCCATGCATGTCAAGTCTGGGACACACTACACAGGTCATCAGAGGAACCCTGTACACGTCAAGTCTGGGACACAATACACAGGTCATAAGAGGAACCCCTGTACACATAAAGTCTGGGACATAATACACAGGTCATCAGAGGAACCCTGTGCACATCATGTCTGGGATACATTACACCTGTCATAAGAGGAACCCTGTACACGTCATGTTTGGGATACATTATAAGTGCATGAGAGGAACCGTGTACACATCATGGGCTTGAGATAATTTATACACATCATGAGACGAACTCTGTACACGTCATGTCAAGTTGTGAAATATTATACACATCATGAGAGGAACCCTGTACACGTCATGTTTGGGATACATTATACAGGTCATTCGAGGAACCGAACCCTGTACATGTCACGTTTGGGATACATCATAAAGGTTATTAGAGGAACCCTGTACACACCATGTTTGGGATACATTATACAGGTCATTAGAGGAACCCTGTACACACATCATGTTTAGGATACACTAGACAGACAGGTCATTAGAGGAACCTGTAAATTCAAGTCTGAGACACAGTACACAGGTCTTCTGAGGAATCCTATACACATCACGCTTGAAACATAGTACACAGATTATCTGAGGGACCCTGTACACATGATAAGAACACAGTGCACGTCATCAGAGAAACCCTGAATATGTCATATCTGGGACACACTACACAGGTCATCTTAGGAACCCTGAATATGTCATGTCTGGAACACACTACACAGGTCATCTGAGGAACCCTGTATATGTCATGTCTGGGAAACACTACACAGGTCATCTGAGGAACCCTGAATATGTCATGTCTGGGACACACTACACAGGTCATCTGAGGAACCCTGAATATATCATGTCTGGGACACACTACACAGGTCATCTGAGGAACCCTGAATATGTCATGTCTGGGACACACTACACAGGTCATCTGAGGAACACTGAATACGTCATGTCTGGGACACACTACACAGGTCATCTGAGGAATCCCCTTGTGCCCCTGAAAGAAAGCCCAGGTCACAACCAGTCAGAATCAGCCAACACTCACTGCCCACACTGAAGGTGCTGGGGTCAATGTTGATGTTCCCTTGGTAGTCCTGGTAGTCCAGCACGTACTTGTCAAAGTGAGAGCCGATCAGAGAGTCATAGCCCATCATCTCATAGCGCACGGGGGCGCCAGTGGTCTGGTCCACCCAGAGGGTGTAGGTGCTGGTCTTCTTGCCGTTGACCACTACCAATGTAAAGGCTTTGCACAGGATGCCATTGATCTGTTCCGTGCCTGTGAACTGATCCCACGAGCAAGGTCAGAGGTCAGTGCATTGTCAGGTGACTGTATCTATATGACACTTCTTTTCTTTCTTTTTTTTTTTAAATTAAAAAGGCATTTAAAAAAGGAATAGAATAAACATATTAAAACAAATGGTGTGTATGTGTGTATCTGTATGTGTGTGTGCATGCGTGTGTGTGTGTGTGTGTGTGTGTGTGTGTGTGTGTGTGTGTGTGTGTGTGTGTGTGTGTGTGTGTGTGTGTGATTGTGTGTGTGTGATTATGTGTGTGTGTGTATGTTTTGTGTCTGAATGTGTCTATGCGTATGTATGTGTGCTCATGCATTTGTGTGTAAGTACGAGTGCTTGAATGCTTGTGTGTGTGTGTGGTTGAGGCTGTGTGAATGTTTTGCATATATATGCATGTATGTGTGTGAGTTTGTATGTGTGTGTGTGTGTGTGCGTGCGTGCGCGCATGCATGTGTGCATATGTGTAGGTGCCAGTGCCACAGATTGTTGTACCAGGCCATGGTTACCTTCATGCCATTGGTGTCAGGGAAGATGGCTTGGGGTGCCACAGGCGCCTCACTGGATCCATTACTGCCAAAGCAGCTCAGCTGATTGGTCACCTGGTAGTTGGTCATGAAGGCCACTTTGTAGGAGGCTCCGTAGTCCCCAGTATCTCCTCGCATAATGTTCTTCACCAGGCCTGCAAGATGACATGACTGGTTTTTATCATCAGCATGACTGCAAAGTCTTTGTTCTTCTCAGTGTTTGCTAGGACAGCAACCCTGATGGGCCCTGATGACAGCTGAAGGACATCACACAGACTCTCAAGAGACCACTGAGCTTGTCCTTCATCAGCACTTCAGTAAGCAAGTTTTTGCTCTACGGTTCCTGGTGCTGGACACTGAAGGAAGCATTCCCACCGTCACTTGAGTTACGCTACAAGGATACACAGCAGAACCACCAGTGTGAATGCCCGAGTCCGCAGTGTCCTCAGTTTCACTTGGTCTTCTTTGGGTTGCAGGCAGCAGGCATTTCTACTGTTGTCATCAAGGTGCTCATGAAGCCATCTTCTCTTTTGCTTTCTTCACTATTTTCACCTCTTCAAAGCTGACTCTCTAGACCTCTTGCAGTAATTATCTGCCTTCCTTTGCCAGATGGTCAGCTTCCTTGTGGTCCTGGATTTTGCATTGTAATAAAATTCAGATAATTTGAGGGAAATCTTGATTTTCAAATTTCAGACTGAAATAGCAACACGGGACAAACTATCCTGCATTATAATAAAGTCCTTCTGTTCCAAGTTAATCTTGGAAAGTCTTTCAGACTGAAAAACACACGTGACAAACTATCCTGCTTTATGATCTGTGAAATCTTCTACACAAAGGTTTTGTGACTTGTGGAACCTGTGCCACAAGTCTTTATGACTGAACAACACCTGTGCCACAGAAAGGTTTTATGATCTGTGAAATCTGTGCCACAGAAAGGGTTTTGTGACTTGTGGAACCTGTGCCACACAAAGGCTTTATGACTTGTGGAACCTGTGCCACAGAAAGCTTTTTTATGACTTGTGGGACCTGTGCCACAGAAAGGTTTTGTGACTTTGTGAAACCTGTGCCACAGAAAAGTTTTGAGACCTGTAAACCTGTGCCACAGAAAGCTTTTATGACTTCCTAAAAACCTGTGCCATAGAAAGCTTTTATGACTTGTGAAAACCTGTGTGCCACAGAAAGGCTTTCTGATCTGTTCAATCTGTGCTACAAAAAGACGGAGATCTGTAAAAACCTGGGGCAAAGAATGGTTTTGTGACCTTGAAACATGCCGTAGAAAGACTTAGTGACCTCTGAAACATGCCACAGAAAGGCTTTGTGACCCATGAAGCATGCCTTAGAAAAAGACTTTGTGACCTGTGAAACATGCCACAGAAAGCCTTTGTGACCTTGAAATGTGCCACAGACAGGCTTTGTGACCTTGAAATGTGCCATAGACAGGTTTTGTGACCTTGAAATGAGCCGTAAAAAAGCTTTGTGACCTGTAAAATGTGCCACTGAAAGGCTTGCAACCAATGAAACCTGAGCCACAGAAAGGCTTTGTGACCTGTAAAACTAGGGCCCCAGAAATGCTTCATGACCATCCAAACATGTGCTACAGAAGGTCCTTGTGACCTGTAAAACCTGTGCCAAAGGCTTCATAACCAACGGAACCTGGGCCACAGAGAGACTTTATGATCTGTGAAATACATGCCACAGAAAGGCTTTCTATTCTGTTAAACCTGTGCTACAGACTGACTTTGTGACTTACGACCAACAGCATGGAAATGCCGTACGTCACAGAAAGGCTTTGTGACCCATGCCAAAGAACGGCTGTGTGACCTGTGAAATCTATGCCATGGACAAGTCTTTGTGGCAATACCGGTGCCACAGAAAATCTGATCAAGCCTGAACAGTGCCAGTTTCATTCATTTAAAATCTCTCGCCATAAATCTCTCACAAAACTGAACAAACAACTGGGACCAGCAAAAGTCTGTAGGCAGTCATCAACATACTACATAGGCTACTGAACAAGACGTGAAATGCTTCAACAGTTTTCCCACTAAAACAAGAGCGATGCAGAATGGAAAGCCATCTATTGTCTTGTACCCGCTGTCCCTGTACACTGCTACCTGTGGTGCTACAGGATTCCAGTCCTGAGGGCCAACAGGTTGGCGCAGGGTTCAGTAGAGGGACATGAAAAACAATGCACCACCATTTATCTGCATCAACACAGCACCATGAATAAGACTACTCGTACCTACTTTAACACACCATCCATTATACTGCTGCTCTCTGTCTCCCCCCCCTGCTCTCTCTCTCTCTCTCTTTCACACACACACACACACACACACACACACACACACACACACACACACACACACAGAGCATTTTCTGCTCATACTTCGCTTTTCCCTCAGATCCAGCTCTCGACAACACACTAATCATAATGACCACAGCAGAGTGGAAAGCCGCACAGAGTCTTTGAGAAGAAAATCAATGTTTTCAGAGAGGCCCTGGAAAACTGCACCGACACCTTTCATTCGCCAGATCCAGGCACAGGATTCCACTGCCAGCAACAGCTATCTGCAATTCGACTTGTCTTCAAGCTTCCCCGCCTTCACCAACCTCCCGAATCTTCAACATCTAGCTAAAATTGGAAAAATAATGTACAAGTTATTCATGAAGCCCACAGACACAGCCCTTTGGGGACTGACAGGTTGAGACACAAAGCTTGAGAACTGCAGCAGCATGCTGGCAAATCAGGACCATATTTTATTCTGCTTGTCTATCCCTGTCAATGTTGCTTACAACGCCCTACCATAATTGCTTCTGAGAGCAGCAGGATATATATGTGGCTTGCTTCCCTTCCAAAATGCAACTGTTCTTGCTTACAGCTAACATCAGCTCAATCACAAATTCAGTCATACAATGTATCAAATTCAACAATACAATGTATTCATTAGTTTAAAAAATGCACAGCAAAAACAACCCACTAAATTGCATATGCAACACAGAAGCACATCAAACTACCCAAAATAAGCCAAGTGTGGAAACTGTGTAAGAACTGGTTTTTGGTCAAGTTGAGCATGTGTGTGAAACAATCCAGCCATATGTCTGGTATTGATAGATGTGTGTCAGCAAGGTAGAACACCAGAGTTTAGGAGGAGGTATGAATGTCAATATTCAAGCATAATTTTTTTTCTGAGTCTGAGTCTGACCACTACCAAAGTTTGAACCTATTACATACTGGTTTCAGTTTCTGTGTTCAAGTTGCAGACAACTGTGCCTTCAAGGAAAAGTGCATGCCCATACAGCAAAGTAAAAGATCGGGTATGCAAATGACTTCATAATGCATCTGTCCTGTCGTTTTCCAAGTCTGCAGAGTATGGATACTGAACACAGGCTTAACACTGTAAATTTCTCCTTATCTGTATGCCACCTAATGTGTAGATCATCATACAAGACTGACAGCAAGCATAAAATCAGTAATTTTGAACACACAGTATCATACATCCCAGTAACCCCCAGAGTGACCTACCATTGTAGTAGTCGATGCGGCTGCGTTTGTTAGGCCCATCATACCACACAGTGAAGGGCTCGACAATCTCAGCATAAGGCAGCTGCAGAACCCCAGACACCCTGTAGGTCTGGCTAAACTGGGGAGGATCATCCTTGATCAGGATGACCCCACACCACACCTGTGAGGCGCGCACACACACACACACACACACACACCTCATTATTTCATATTTGTCATCACAGATCATTAGTTCCTTACATGTTATATAAGGTGACCCCACACCACACCTGCCAGACACACACATACACACACACACACACACTCACACCTCTCAATTTGTCACTACAGATCATTAGTTCCTTCCATGTTAAATAAGGTGACCCCACACCACACATGCCACACATATACAGCACAAGGTCAACATAAAACGCAAGTTAGATTCTGTTTGTTACACCCAATGCACTTGCCAACCCCAAACATTCTGTAACCAGCTTATGACCTTAAAGTACTTTCATTGGAAATGAAATGAGATGCTCTTTCTTTCATAGTATTTCATGTTTCACATATTTCATTTTTAAAACACATTTCAACCAGAGTTTGTTTCATAAAATCAGCACGTCAAAGTTCAGGTGTGCTGCAACAGACTCAGATACTTCAAACAAACGTGGCGTCAGCAAGACTCACTGGTGATGAATCAGTTTACGTTCAAATCAGAATGACTGCAGTGCAGGGGATCTTCCTACATCATTTTTCTTTCATCTCTACAAGGTTCTCATAGCTGGCCAACAAATCAGCAGCATTTTTGGTACAAGACCAAATGTTCAACTGTAAGGATCCCAGACAAAATACAGTATGAGTAATGTATGCCTTTGGTGTCATGTAACACATTCAACAGCGTTTTTCTGTCCAAATAACACATTTTCTTTTTTTTTTTTTTTTTTTTTGCTGTCCCAACTTCTGCGCCACCTCAGAGGCAGTGCACCCACGCCGCTCATTCCGACACCCCGTCCACAGCCACAGCCCGGCCGGTCCCGCCGCAGCCCCGGCACCGGCAATCAACAGGGAGCAGTCAAGAAGCAACCCACCGGAGGAGACACTGCACTGCTGCTGTTGAGTCACTTCGGTGGTGTTCAGTGGCGCCTGTTCTGATCTAACATACGCAGGACAACCACCTACTAAGCCCCGTACTGACGACAATAATTGCTTAGTCGCAGAGCCGGCGTGAGTGAGCTCTCCCTCCGAAGGGCGCCACCACGTCCGTCCAACGACAGCCCCCATGGACTCGCTGATACTGGTGACCCCGACGGAACCAAACCAAGGCCACAGACGTGGAGAGGACATCGAAATTGAGGTCACCATGAGAGCAGGGCATGAAGGGCCACAGAACTTGAGACATTTTTTTTTAATGCTGATCGATCAGAATGAGGATGATTAAGATGATGCTACGGATTTCCATTTCGGTCTGAGACTACATGACAGGGCTGTACTCTATGCTTCCTTTCATAATATATCCCGGCGTCAACCAGGCCCGAGAGATACAGACACCTGCAGTGTCGGTCAGGAAATTTGAGCAACACTCTCAGAAACGATCCATTAAGTGGATGAAACTCGACTGTGTGGTCCCAGTCTTTCCAACTGAGTCCGCAGCAAACTCAACTCTGGGTAGGAGCCGGTCGGGGCAGAAAAACCCACATGACTCTGATGGATTCGAACCAACGACCTCCCAGCCGGGAGTCCGCGATGCTAACCACTTCGCCACGGCGGCTGGTAAATAACACATTTTCTGTGTTTGATTAAGCATCAGGTATAGCAAATACTTTATCACATATTTCTGGAACAGTCAGTACTTACTATCTATGATGTATGAACAGACTGCATTTACTGAGAACACAAATTTCATAGGATGAGAGATGCTTTGTTAATGTTTTGCAGTGCAACTTTGGTAATAAACAACTATGTCTTATCACGTAAAGTTGGACGTTGTACCTGGACGTTGTGCATTTTTTTTTCTTAAATCTTGTAACATATATTATAATATATGATACAATGGTTTACTAATTTCTAATGTGTTAATGAAAACACTTCTCTTGTGAAATACTTCCTTTTCATTTCCAAAACCACCTCCATACCAGAGTAAATGCTTCTTCTGGGTCAAATATGGGAGACAGTTTGGCTGCGGAAGAATATGGAAATCGTTCCCACGCAATTTAATTCTTCAGCTTCTTTTTTTTCTCCTTCTGTACCATGTTTGACTGTGATCAACACTGATTTTTTTTTTTTTCTCTCTTTTTTTTTTTGTCATGGAAACTATATGATTCTGCCATTTTATACAACTTCAGTTCAGACAATAAAAAGCCCTACATGACTGAGTAGCTGAGGATGGGGGAAGAAATCTTACCCAGTGTGCATCTGTCCCATAGCAACTTTTTTTCCCTCTGTCCACAGCATCTAACCAGCCCTGGCATTTCCTACTACTGCCTAATCCATGAAAACAGCCTCCCTGCCCACCAGTCTGCCCCACCCATTGATCTACATCGCAGTTTTGCTTTAAGCTGATAACCCTGAGGTGAGGATGTCGGTAATGGCGTCTGAAACAGAAGGCTGACCATTCAGGAAGCTCCCTACTTGGGAAATGGTGCTGTTTGGTGCATCAGCCTCAACCATTTCTTTCAACTGATTGTACCAGTCCCAGATGGTACACAGAAAGGAAACACTTTGACAGTGTTCTGTGCAGCATTGTGGTGTTCCTGACTGCTGGCCTTGAATGGCACTGAATGCTGCACTGTGATACTAGTGACTTCTGGGTTGTGCTGTCTCTGCCCTACCCTTGGAGTTAAAAGACCAGCTTGCTTGTGTCCATACTCTGTACATGTCATGGCTGTAAATTGTATGTTTCATGGAAAGAAGCAGCAGGAGCAGGGTACAAAACAGAATCAATGCAAAGATTTATAACTAGTGATAGTTTTTTCTTTTTTTTTATGTATTGAATGTAACACAATGACTTAGAGTCCAAAGTGACAAACATCTGGCAAAAGTGGCATATTATAAAAAACTTGTATCTAGCCCTCTTTGAGCAAACAAAAAAAAAAACCTCATCACTGGATTTTATTAATCTACCATTCTGTGTTCCAAGCAAAATTGTAAGAAATGCTGTTAAATGAGAAAAAAAAAAAAAAAAAAGAAAAATGGGAAAAAAATAAGGAAGTCCAAACAAAGATATCTATGATCTTATTCATTTTAAAGATAAAGTATTTAATTTGTGAAATCCTGATGCTACTAGCTAGTCACTAAATGTGTTGCTGGATTCATAGATGATACTGTCAAGGATTTGCGAGATGATCTTTTGATTTTATGAATTTATGAGATAAAGAGGCCAGTCACTAATAGAACTGTGACCACATTGTTAGTCACTGAAAGTTGTGGTTTCACTGATAAATCTTTATTAATCAATTAGACAGGGACCAATCACTGAGTGGTGGCTTCACAGATCACATCAGATGGCAGTTTTTATAGTTACAAAGTTACTGGGACTGAGATCAGTCACAGTTTGTGGTTTCACAGATGACACCTTTAATCATTAGTGAGACCAAGGCCACAGACACTGAGAGAGTGGCTTTACACAGGTGGTATGTTCTTTCTTTCATCAATGGAGAAAGTAAAAGACTATTCTTTCCACTGCCCCCCTCCCTGCTGCAGGGGTTTCACCACAACAGATGTGAACAGCAGGTGAAAAACATCAAAAAAGTCCTTTGTGGTCTTTCAAGACGATCTGCCATTGTACCCCAGTACAGTGGAGTCAATCCCACGATGGGAATGAGATGGCCGACATTCTGTCCAAGGCAGGCTGCAATATGGAGCAGTTCAGCCACCCAGTGACCTGTAGAGAGGCCAAAACTATCATCCACAAACAATATTAAAGCCAGTGGAACTGAAAGAGAAGGCTGGATGTAGACAATGGTGCTGATCCAATCCATCAGCTCCAGAGATACCAGCAAACAATCTTCTTCAGACTGAGCCATTGACGACTGCTTAGCCACTTTACTATGTCCTTAGCCAAATTAAGATTACCCATACAGATGAATGTCCAGTATGGCACTGGATCTCAGACTCCAAAACACATCCTCCAACACTGTCCAGCCCATGATGTTCTATGGCATCAAACCTGGCCTGAGGGCACAGAACTGCAGATGCAGCCTTGGGGCAGCTATCAAGACCTTCACAATAATGTGTTTCATCATGGCGACAGGACTGAAGATCTGACGAACCAAAAAAGTTAACTGCAGAAAAAGCTGAAAGAAGAGTACAGGGTGTTAATGGGGACAAGGGAAGAATGAGGGAGTCTGGAAGAGTGGGATAAGGCTTGCATTTGAAGTCTTCTATTATGGTGGGTAAAACTATTCCAAGTGGGACAGGTCAAATCATATAAATCACGTGGAAAAAATGAAAAGCTCCTATTGCTATTGCTGGTTTGCAGGCAGGAAGAAGGTAGGTTTCATTGTGACTGTGGCTGACAGCAACCTCTCTCCAATGAAGAGGGTATGCCAACCTCACAGTTCTCCTGCCTTCTTCAGGCTTTTATCCACACTGTTGGGCCACAGTGACCCTGGCTGAACTGGACCCACTTAACAATTACACATCCCCCCCTTTACAATTACACCCCCCTCTCTCTCTCTCTCTCTCAAATGAAACCAAATTGCACTTCATCCTGTCCTGTCCAGCTCTCATGAGCATTAGAAAAAGGTTTATTAAGCCCAAATACTACAGGCACCCATCTCTGAGTCTGTGCCTACTCCGTTCAACTACTTTCGCTAAGTTGTTAAAACTTTGCACTGGCTTTGTTCAAAGCCTTTGAGAGAATGGAGAAATTTTTCATGTCTTCAAATTTTTATCTAATTGTTTCACACAGTAAGTTTATTCTACTGCTTATGACTATTGTGCTGTGACTACAGGTGTTCATATACCCCTTCATTTGGGGCCTTTATTTGAATCAATCTCTCTTGTTCCTCTTGTTCAGTATGTGCACCCCACTCACTGACAAGTTGTCCTGTCAGAATTTACCGTATTTACACAGGACAAGACTAAAGACTGTCCATTGGTTGGAAAGGTATACATCCTACTTTTGGAATAGGTTTGGTAAGGATTCAAGTTTGATTTGGGTCTGAGCTACGACAAGTTCTGTCTCTAATCCGTAAACACGCAACAGTCTCTGTGAATTCAGGTGGTGTTGGAAGTTGAACTCGCCCACCGCATACGTAACTTCAGATAATGATATAGTACAGTTGAAGTAAAAGC
>JADBJO010006057.1:47500-50000 GCA_016801955.1 Conus betulinus
TAATGAAATGTGTCATCACCCCATTACCCCCCTTGTCATGAGACCTTTTGGTAATGACAATAAAATATCAAAATGTCAAAGTGTCCCTTTCTAAGACAGACAGACAAGACTGGGACACATCTCGTCTGATTAAAGAGAGGCTACTTATTGTCTTACATTTCATCATGAAATAACGACGCAGGACCTTGCCACGTAGTACCTGGTCATCCATTAGAACACATACCCTCCCAGAAACATACTTCAGATCAGAAAAAGTTATATCCGAAGACGCTACAAAATCGGATGCACACCACATTGTCACAACATATTGAAATTATGATTGTCACAACATATTGAAATTATGATCATTATTCGCAGTACGATACGAAATAGAAACGCTTACCCAGTGGAAAAAGCCTAGATACAAAGTAAAACACATGTTATCCGACAGCGGGATATGAATGAGAACACATCACTTGTTGACAAATATGAAAATAGGTCTGCCGTTGGCTAGACACGAAATGAAACACATCGTTTCTGAGACGTGATAATAATAAATAAATACATGAGATTTGTCAATCGATTGGAAACTAAAGGCAACAATTACGATGCCCCGTTTTTGTCCAGTCTCCTCTGTCCCTTTAAGTCAGAGCACACTTATCATTTATCAGATCGGTACAAATTAGAACGTGTATCTCCCTTTGACTTCGCGCAAATGAAATGGAAACAACCTAGGATAATACATCGTTAACTCAGTATCAAAAGACGCATACGCCTGCAAAGTTGATGTGAAAATAAGTACATATATCATTTGGCAATTGAATACGGATTAAAGATTTCTAACGATTAATTTGTTCAAGATGGGGACAGTTACCGTGATTCTTATAAGAACACATATCGCATCTTTTTAGGACCATACAAATCACCACAAGTATTGCGCCGTTTTGCCATGGAAATTAGGACACATGATTAATGCTGATTACACGGAATGCCATACAAAGCAGGGCACCTATTACACGGAACGCCATACAAATCAGGGCACATATTACACGGAATGCCATACAAATCATGGCACATATTACAAATCATGGCACATATTACACGGAATGCCATACAAATCATGGCACATATTACACGGAATGGCAACATCAGGGCACATATTACACGGAATGCCATACAAATCATGGCACATATGACACGGAATATGCCATACAAATCAGGGCACATATGACACAATGCCATACAAATCAGGGCACACATTACACGGAATGCCATACAAATCAGGGCACACATTACACGGATTGCCATACAAATCAGGGCACACATTACACGGATTGCCGTACACATTACAACGCATATCATCCGGACACCAATGAGATAAAAAAGGAAGGAAAGGGAGAAGCGGTGGGAGGAAGGCTGAGGGGGGGAGAGAGAGAGAGAGGGGGGGGGGAGGGAGGGAGGCAAGGGTGTGTGGAGGGGATGGGATCCGGAAACAAAAACAGAGTGATCAGACGGGTATACTGAACGCGGCACACCCAGCACGGTTGACCTAATAAGGGCACTCTGGATCCGTCAACTGTTGGGCTGGTCCTCCCATCCTGGTGGGCGCAGACAGTGGTCATCGTACCGTTCCCGTGTGGACGTCACGGCTACCGGACTGGGCACAGTTCCTGTCCGTCTGCTTGACCAATCCCTGGACACCGTCCCCTCTGGCGAGGGATGGGGCTTACGCTTTTGGCACTGTCATCCCTAAAGTGTGTGTGTGTGTGTGTGTGTGTGTGTGTGTGTGTGTGTGTGTGTGTGTGTGTGTGTGTGACAGAGACAGAGACTGACACACACACACAGAGTATATATATCAACCGCGTCTTTCTGATGAGTCCGATCCAGCGGACGGAAGGCCTCGGAGCGGGCGATATGAATGGTACTGTCTCTTCAAGATGGGTTACGATGGTCTCCTTACGTTGCTAGTCAAGGAGTTTATATCCATGATATATATTTCCCCCATTTTTTCATTCTTGCTCTTCACTCCTCCCTCGTTCCTTCCCCTCCCCCCCCCCCCCCCCCCCCCCCCCCCCCCCCCCTCTTTCTTTTTAATTGAAGTCTATGGCAAGTCATTGAAATAATGACGGAGGAATCGTCAGTATGTACTTGTTTTCTTCATTATTAAATTGTTCAGCAAATCTATCGCTCTGTCTGTCTATCTATCTATCTATCTATCTATCTATCTATCTATCTATCTATCTATCTATCTATCTATCTATCTATCTATTCATGTATCTATGTATGTGTGTGCGTGCGCGCGCGCGTATGTGTATGCAATGTGTGTGTGTGTGTGTGTGTGTGTGTGTGTGTGTGTGTGTGTGTGTGTGTGTGTGTGTGTGTGTGTGTGTGTGTGTGTGTGTGTGTGACAGACAGGCAGAGGTGATAGTGACAGCGGGAGTGCATAGCGGAGTGAAAGTGTGTATAAATGAGAGAGAGTGAGAGAGAGAGAGAGAGAGAGAGGGGGGGGGGGGGGGACAGA
>JADBJO010006057.1:55000-57500 GCA_016801955.1 Conus betulinus
TTCACGGGAGCTCAGGGAGACGAAGAAGAAACAGGCACAGGATATCCACCAGGAACGTGGCTAGCTTTCTTCAGCCTCATCACTTGACAAGTTCGCAGATCAGACAGAAATTACCGTCAGTATGAAATGTCATCAAGAACTTGACTTTGTGGTCTGGAATTGAGTTCAAGATTAACAGGTAAAAGGATTTTTTTTTAATAGATTGAATCACACACACACACACACACACACACACACACACACACACACACACACACACACACACTCACTCACTCACTCACACACGCACGCACGCACGCACGCACGCACGCACGCACGCACGCACGCACGCACGCACGCACGCACGCACGCACACCACACACACACACACACACACACACACACACACACACACACACACTCTTCCCTTCTATCGCCCCCTTATTTCCCTCCCCGTACGCACCGTTACCTTCCGCCACACGTACGCACATTAATGCAAGTGCATTCTCTCATTATCATCCTCCCATTTTTCTGTTTAGTTGAAGCTGAAGCATGGAGGATTATGTCAAAGTCTGGAAACAACAACCCAGCAACAGCACGTATAACCAGTGGCAACGTAGCTTAACAATACAGTATGCAGCGTGACAATGTACGTTATATTATGTCAGCACGCGCGCGCGCGCGCGCGCGTTCGCACGTATGTGTATATGTGTATGCGCGCGCGCGCGTATGTGTGTGTTCGTGTGTTTGTATGTTTGTGTGTTTGTGTGTCTGTGCGCGCACGCGTGTGTGTGTGTGCGTGTGTGTGTTGAGAGAGAGACACAGACAGACAGTCAGGCAGATAGACAGTCAGACGGGCAGACAAACAGGCAGAGAGAGAGAGAGACGGACAGACAAACAAAGAGAGAGAGAGAGAGACAGAGAGAGACAGAAACAGGGACAGAGAGACAGAGAGACAGAGACAGATCGACAGAGAGAAAGAGAGAGAGACAGACAGAGACAGAGGCGAGGAGAGAGAGAGAGAGAGAGAGAGAGAGAGAGAGAGAGAGAGAGGGGGGGGGGTCTGGACAAGCCCAGACCTACACCAGTGATGGAAGGATCATGGTTCTGCTCTTTGATTGGGATCCATACCAATGAACGGAGAGTCGGTCACTTTCTATCTTTTTTACCGAGTTTCGTTCAAACCGTCTGAGAAGTTTTTATGTCATCATGCTGATTGATTCCTGGTGCAGCGCTTTGGCCCGAAACCGGGTTTTCTGCGCTTTGGGGTACGGATCTGCATTATAAATCCGGGTTTTCTGCGCTTGGCGGTACGGATCTGCATTATAAATCCGGGTTTTCTGCGCTTTGGGGTACGGATCTGCATTATAAATCCGGGTTTTCTGCGCTTTGGGGTACAGATCTGCATTATAAATCCGGGTTTTCTGCGCTTTGGGGTACGGATCTGCATTATAATCCGGGTTTTCTGCGCTTTGGGTACGGATCTGCATTATAAATCCGGGTTTTCTGCGCTTTGGGGTACGGATCTGCATTATAAATCCGGGTTTTCTGCGCTTTGGGGTACGGATCTGCATCATAAATCCGGGTTTTTTCTGCGCTGCGCTTTGGGGTACAGATCTGCATTATAAATCCGGGTTTTCTGCGCTTTGGGGTACGGATCTGCATTATAAATCCGGGTTTTCTGCGCTTTGGTCCGGATTTGCAGTATGGATCTGTGCCATAACATAACGTGTTCGTTCTTTGGCTGCCTCCTGTCTTTCCATCTTGTCTCTTGAAATCAGTTCCGTTGTCAGAGTTGTCGGACGGACAGATGGAAACAGTGAAGAACCAACACTTGCTGAAAAAAAAAATTGACTCTTTGCTGACATAGCGAACCGATCGACGGAAAGAATGAAGGAATCATATTGAAAATGTAATAGCTTTGCAACTGGAAACCTAGACAGGAGTTTGTAAAGTTTATAACGATGTAGCAACGTTACCCTTGCTGTAGGCCTATAACAATCATTAATTTTGGTGGATAAGCATGATACTCACGATTCACAATATCGAACACACTACCTGCTACATGTCGTAGGCTCAGTTTGCTTGAATACATGTGTTGTGTTCAAAGTTGAAAAAGTTTCTCTAAAATTAGTTCATTATTTTTTTGCATTATCTTGTCCATAGACAGACAAACAGACCGGTAGACATGCCGGTGGGTAGGAACATGACCCTAACTTCCCCAGCAGAACTTTACGAAATGCAGACTTTCAAGAAAGAACAGATGTTTGACAGAGAGAGCCTGACAGGTGGCTGTAGATCCCCATCCATTAATAAACGTCGTGTCGTTGTTAGCCGCTTGAAGGTGCGTTTAGGGAGGTGTGTTGTTCACACGTCACACACGGTCTCCTAGGTGTCGCTGCCTCATCCGTCTTGTCGTCTGCAACCTTGTGCCAGTTCTGTGGGATTGATGTCCCTTTGAGGCCAGGGGGCACGAGCTGTGTCCAGTAGCTCTCAAAACATCCGTGAATGATCGGGGTCA
>JADBJO010006057.1:60000-62500 GCA_016801955.1 Conus betulinus
TCTGCCTATTTCAATGGAGTACAGAAACATCAATCAATGCGGGGGGAAAATGTACGTATACAGACTCTCATACAAATTAAACGGAAGGATGTATCAAATTACACTATCTCAAATACTTACAACAGTGAGTTTGCGCTCTCGTAATCTAAATGGTTAAAGAAAAACCATGCAAGATTTCTTATTGTCGGATCATCTTGACTAGCCATCATGCTTACATATTTGGCTCTTTGAAAAAATGTTGGGACGTTTTTCATTATATTTGGCCTTAATGTCGCATATGCTTCACAATTAAAACACATATGTAATTCAGTTTCTTCTAATTCTGGACAAAAAGGGCAACTATTGTCAACGTTTATATCCCCAGAAACATGACTTTTTTATGAATTCTAAGCTCACTTATTCCAAACCGGGCTCTGATAAGGGTGAGTCTAAAGCATCTTTGTTGCACTCAATCTGTGTATGCTTCAGGAACAATGAAAGACTTGAAGAGTGAATATAGATTGAATCTGTTACTTCCATTTATGTTTGACGTCCATTCTTGACAAAATGTGTCTTTAAGTCTTTGTTTGAACAATGACAAGAAGCATGTCTCATTACCTACACCTTGGGCTAACCAGACAAAGCTGAATCCTTGCTTGCTTTTTGTAGGATGCATCTCAGTTTGGACACCAGTTTGTTTTACCTGCATTGTCTAAATTCACATGTATAAACAAATTCAAAGGAAAGGTAAACAGTTATCAGTCAGTTTAAAAAAAAAAAGCGCAAATGGTGTTTGTCATTGTTTTCACACACACACACACACACACACACACACACACACACACACACACACACACACACACACTCCCACCACTCCCCCATTTTTAATGAACTGACCACAGCAACACAAAGTTGGGTCTTTATAAACACAAGTCATCTCAGTTCTCATGAACTCTGACCTAGAGGTCAGGCAGTGACCCATAGTTTAGACACAAGGCCACAGCAGTGGTCAAGGACCTATTAAGTTGTCAGAAAGCGAAACGGAAGTCGACTCTCCAGCGAAGTGGCGGTTATTAGTCGCCAAACGATCTGATGATGTGTGTGACGTCAGCAGTCCAGTCAGTGCGTCACAGTAAACGGAGGACGTTACAAACTTGGCATCCGCTGGTCCAACTTCCGTTCACAAAACCTGAAAGTGTTGACAACCTTCGTGTGTGTCTGTGGATACTGTTCACAAATACCTCCTCCTTCTTCACCACCCCTCCCCTGTGCCGTCTCATATGATTTGATTTCAATCAAAATGGGAGAGAGCTTGTGGTCCCTACCCCACCCCCACTCTCTCTCTCTCTCTCTCTTTCCCCCTCTCTCTCTCTCTCTCTCTCTCTCTCTCTCTCTCTCTCTCTCTCTCTCTCTCTCTCTCTCTCTCTCTCTGAATGCGTGTGCACTTATGTGTGCTTGTTCATCCCACGCCTCTCTTCCTCCCCTTCCTTCGTTCTCCCTTTCTTCTCATATAGGTGTGTGTGTGTGTGTGTATGTGTGTGTGTGTGTGTGTGTGTGTGTGTGTGTGTGTGTGGTGTGTGTGTGTTGTGTGTGCGCGCGCGCGCGCGCGCGCGTGTATGTGTGTGTGTGTGTGTGTGTTGTGCGTGTGTGTGTGTGTGTGTGTGTGTGTGTGTGTGTGTGTGACTGACTGACTGACTGACTGACTGACTGAAATCAATTTATTGTCAGATTAACCCATGGTTGCACTGACAAACTGTGTGTGTCTATCTGTGCAAGAGAGTTTTTTTTTTACGCGTGTTTGTACATGTCTGTCTGTCTGTCTGTCTGTCTGTCTGTCTGTCTGTCTGTCTGTCTTTCTTTTCCCCCACCTTGTGTATGTGTGTGCGTGCGTGAGTGTGTGTATGTGTGTGTATGTGTGCGTGTGTGTGTGTGTGTGTGTGTGTGTGTGTGTGTGTGTGTGTGTGTGTGTGTGTGAGAGAGAGAGAGAGAGAGAGAGAGAGAGAGAGAGAGAGAGAGAGAGAGAGAGAACAAGAGAGAGTAAATGGTATGCACGTGTCATCTTTGTTCTCTCATGTGCGTACATGCGTATTTATTGCGCGCGCGCGCGGTGTTTGTATGTATGTGTGTGTGTGTGTGTGTGTGTGTGTGTGTGTGTGTGTGTGTGTGTGTGTGTGTGTGTGTGTGTGTGTGTGTGGTGTGTGTGTGTGTGTGTGTGTGTGTGTGTGTGTGTGTGTGCGTGCGTGTGCGTGCACACACGTGCGCGCGCGCGCGATTGTGCGTGAATGTGATGTTTGCCCGTGGGTGTGCGCATGTTTGTCCGTGGGTGTGTGCGTTGCGTCAGTGCATGTGTATATGAGTGCATATGCACGTACCTGCATCTAGTGAATTTCTGATTGTATAGTGTTATTGAGTCCAAAGCAAATATTAAGACCAAAGAAACATTGGGAAGAGGATCAGTGTCTGACGTCGCTGGCCCACTACGTCTTACTGTACTTCCGGAGGCCCAAATTCGGCACTTCCT
>JADBJO010006057.1:67500-100000 GCA_016801955.1 Conus betulinus
CCTCCTCCTCCTCCTCCGTCGTCGTCCTACTTATCATTTTCTTCTCCGTTCTCTTGTTGTTGTTGTTGTTGTTGTTGTTGTTTTTTTGTTGTTTTTTTGTTGTTGTCATCCTTCTTCTTCTTCTCAAAATGGTCAGAGGAGACTTGTCATCTTCTTATCCTGTTTTTTATTGCAATCTGTGAAGGGTGAAGACCTGGGGACTGTATTGATAGGGTGTGCCGCAGTGGATAGAGACAAACTTGCCTGCGCAAACTCTGTCTGTCTGCCTCCTCGTCCTCTCTCTCTCTCTCTCTCTCTCTCTCACTCTCTCTCTCTCTGTGAAGGGTCAAGACCTTGGGACCTCTCCGCAGTGGATAAGACAACCTTGCCTGCGCAACTCTCTCTCTCTCTCTCTCTCTCTCTCTCTCTCTCTCTCTCTCTCTCTCTCCAGTGTGTGTGTGTGTGTGTGTGTGTGTGTGTGTGTGTGTGGTGTGTGTGTGTGTTGTGTAAGAGAGAGAGAGAGAGAGAGAGAGAGAGAGAGAGAGAGAGAGAGAGAGAGAGAGAGTTTCAAGTTTTCCATTGAATCTGCTCTGAATTGTGCATGTCATCTTCGCGTAGGCCTACGCTCTGAATTATGCCACCATCACTGCAAATTCTAGCACCACCACCACAATACAGACAGAGGAACAGAGACAAAGACACAAGGAACGTGACCTATCTATTACATCAAAACGCCTCAGGAACCGACAGCTTTGCTAAAAAAAAAAATCTACAAAAAGTATGTTTGTTTTACGTGCGAAAAATGAATGTGTGATTCCCTGTGTAAACGGTCATACGTCGATGTAAGTTGTGACAGGTCGGAGTGTGCACGATCTGTCCATCTTGTGTGCGTCGTGCTGTGAGCTTGGCAATTTTGGCCATTGAAACAGCGACCAGTTGGAGCGGTGCACGTAGACCATGATTTCCCCACCAGACCCAAATTTTCCCACCAGACCAAAATTTCTCCACCAGACCAAAATTTTCCCACTAGACCAAATTTTCTCCACCAGACCAAAATTTCAAAATTTCCCCACCAGACCAAAATTTCTCCACCAGACCAAAATGTCTCCACCAGACCAAAATTTCTCCACCAGACCAAAATTTCCCCAGTTGTTTATATATTGTGATAACCTGTGGTTGATGCATGGGATACTATTTTTTGTTTGTTTGTTTGTTTTTTTTTATCCCTTTCTGTTTTTAATCTGTTTTTGTGTGCTGTTACATTATGTTCTGGTTCGAATCCTTTTTAGTGTGTGTTGTTAAAAATTACATTCTTATTCGAATCTGTTTTTATGTATTGTCAAAGTATATTCTTGTTCGAATCTCCCTTTAAAAAATGGTTACAAGATTACGTATCATCAATATTATCTGTTTAACAGCATCAATTTTATCGCCAGGTTTGTAGTAAATTACACAGCTAACTGTTACCTTAAAGTCTGCAAACTACGAGTTTTTAAATTGTCGCAAAAAGACTTGATTGGTACACATCAGATATTGCACAAAGAATATGTTTATCCGTAAACACACACACACACACACACACACACACACACACACACACACACACACACACACACACACACACACACACACACACAAAACCACGAAGTGGCGAAAGATGCTGATGAAACACTGCCAAACAATCCCACCAGACCGACTGTTTTCCCTCGTGGGTTTTAATAGACAAAGGAATCGTGCCAGAAACCAGGCGCCGCATTACAGTCCATCGCCCATGGGGGATTACATCGTCAGAGCCCTGACAGCGCCATCTTAACCTTGTCCGCGCCCAGACCAGGGTCTGTCACCTGGGTGAATAGACAGAAGCGAAACGTGAGTCGTCCGTGTTGTCACAGGCGGCGCTCTCATGTGTCAGGGAAAGCAACTCTTCCGGGTCTTTATTCTGACAAAGTAGTCGTCTCAGTGTAAAACGTCAAAGGTTAAGCCATCGAAGGGCGTGGTTTGTTTCTTTGTTCTCGTCATCTAAAAAGGTCTTTACAAGGATGACAGGCATGTGGTCACCGTCTCACCGACATGACGACTCCTGTGCAGACTTCAAGACTCCAGCCTGAAAGCCTCTGGTAGAACGACTTCAGCTCTTACTTTGGTCTAAGAACACGGGCTCCGGACTCCGTGACACAAAAAAAAAAAAAAAAAAAAAAGAAAAAAAATCCTCATGACCTGTAGACAGACCCCGGCCTAAGAACTGAAGATCGTGAAAAGCTGCAAGGCCAACACGACCGCTGATCTGCTGCGAAAGAAGCCCGACGAACAATCGTGATCCCGGACAGTTGCAAACTAGGTTGCGTGGACACAGCATATGGCCATCGGTCAGTGTTAGTGCGGAGTTTCATGGAGAACAGTTTTTGCCATCGTGACATGATCCTATGACCGATACGCATAAGGATAACAGGCATCATATGAATTATTTCCCACAAGGCATTGTTTGGCGTTAGCGGGGCGATCCTCAGCGCGATGGGGAAATACTTGGCGGCGATGGGAGAAATGCTTTGAGGCGATGGGGAAATACTTGGTGGCGATAGGGAAATACTTAGTGGCGATAGGGAAATGCTTGGTGGCGATAGGGAAATATTTTGTGGCGATAGGGGAAAATACTTGGTGGCGATAGGGAAATTTGGGCGATAGGGAATGCTTGGTGGGAAATGCTTGTTGGCGATAGGGAAATGCTTGGTGGCGATAGGGAAATACTTGGTGGCGATAGGGAAATGCTTGGTGGCGATAGGGAAATGCTTGGTGGCGATAGGGAAATCTGGCGATAGGGAAATGCTTGGTGGCGATAGGGAAATACTTGGCGGTGATAGGGAAATGCTTGACGGCGATAGGGAAATGCTTGGTGGCGATAGGGAAATGCTTGGTGGCGATAGGGAAATGCTTGGTGGCGGTAGGGAAATGCTGGTGGCGATAGGGAAACGCTTGGGCGATGAGGGAAATGCTTGGCGGCAATAGGGACCTTGTTGTTTTTCAAATCCTTGACCACGATAGGGGAAATGCTTTTGAAGACAATACTCAGGTATATCATAAAAATACTTGTTGGTGATACATCTATATAGAATTGAATCGTATTGTTCATTTTTGGTGGCAGAATAGTGAAGATATTTGGTGGAGATAGGGAAACGTTTGGCGGTGATAGGGAAATGCTTGGCGGCAATAAGAAGACCTTGTTTTTCAGGTCACACACACCAGCATGCAGGAAATCAGTTTTGAAGACAATACTCAAGTATGTCATCAAAATAGCATTTTATCTATATAATAATTGAATCGTACTGTTCATTTTAAAGATCTTGAGAATTCAGAGAGACATTTCCTCGGAGAGCTTCACAATCAGTTTAAAGATTGACATTAAGAGACACACACACACACACACACACACACACACACAACATATATATATATATATATATATATATATATATATAGATATATATATATATATAGAGATAGAGAGAGAGAGAGAGAGAGAGGAGAGACGAAGAGAGAGAGAGAGAGAAGATCGTAGAAGGGCAGAGAGAGAGAGAGAGAGAGAAGAGAGAGAGAGAGAGAGAGAGAGAGAGAGGAGAGAAAGACAGAGAGACAGACAGACAGAGAGAGAGAGAGAGGAGAGAGAGAGAGAGAGAGAGAGAGAGAGAGAGAGTATGCGGCATATAAGATGAGATTCATGTGTATGACGTCATGTTTGCGCTGTTTTGTCCATAGCTTCCGCGTTCATTGCTTTCATGTTACCCTCGTCCCCCCCCCTTTGCTGGCCGGCAGTCCAAAGTTTGGCGAACAGCGAAGTTATACTGCCTGTGATTTGTCTTTCACAGGATCTCAATTTTATTTTCTGATGTTCGTGGTGATGACTGTTTTGCAAGAGCAGTCATTGTCAATACATAGAATGGCGTTTACATTTTTTTTTGTCTAAACATTGTGCACTGTTGAGGGTGACTTTTTATCCTCAATACAGAAAATGAATTAAACACAAATGTCGTTCAAACACTGTTCATTGTTTGGGCAGACAGTAGCGTAGCCAGCAGTGAGGACTACGATGGTTGATACGTGTTGTTGACGGAAACAGCACTGGTCGCCACCACCACCATCTCAGACAGCGATGACAGCCGTGAAGTGGGGTTGAAGACTGCATACCTCGCCGCTGTGTGGATTAGTCCACAGACAGACAGCCTGGTGGAGGGGACCACGCCCCACACCTGGTATGCTGTGTGATGGACACACTCCTGTCTCCTCCGCCTTGCCCTTTCTTCTCTTACCATCCCCGTCAGACATCCAGGTAGAGCCTACACCTTAGCATGTAATTGTCCCCCCACATCCCACAGCATGTCAGTCCAGGTGGAGGAAATCTGTGTGGGTTAGCCTACATCCCACCTGCTGCCTTAAACAGGCAGAAGCCAAAACGTGTGTCTGAATGTGCAGGACAGGCTGGAGCTATAAATCATTCTGAGCTATCCCATAATGCCTGGCGTCCGAAGACGTGTTGTCTGTTTCAGAAAGATCCAGTGGCGTGGATACAATACGCTGCTTAGATGATTCAGGTTAGATGGTATTACTGGTATGTGCTGTGGTCATTAGGCAAGGGGCGGCAGAATTAGGAAATTTTGGAGCACTTTCAAAAAAGGTGACCGAATAAATAAATGCGTAAGTTGACAGTAATCGTTATGCTTTTGAACAGGGCATTGTTTGGACATAGACGACCTGAGTTCTCCACTTAGGTGAAGAATGTTGCCTCAATGATTACGTTTAAAAACACAAGACATGTGTAATAATAATAATAATAATTAATACTTATATAGCGCCTATTCTCGGCTAGAGCCCAAGCTCTAAGCGCTTTACAATCAACACTCGTTTACACAACGGGCTGTCTACCTGGGTAGTGCCGACTGAAGAGCTGCCAGCTGGCGCTTCATTCAGTCGTTTCCCGTGTCATCCAGTCAATATCGTTCAATATCGTTCACTCCATTTCCTTACTTCCTTCATTCTTTCCATTTCTCACGCAGGTGCATGCTATGTGTAACGTGTCATCCATACCAACGGCCAAACTGGCCTTCTCTTCCGAAAGTTGGTGATGGGATTTTACGTGTGTGCAAGATATTATGCGTGCGTTCACACACGGAACCTCGGTTTATAGTCTCATTCGAAGGACTGTATGGGAATGGAGTCAGAACCAATGTTAACTCCGAGGGAAAAATCCCTCTGTACCGAAACGCCCCAGCAGAGATTCGAACCCGCAACCCCAGGGTCACCAAGATTACGAGTCAGGCGCTCTACCAACTGAGCTATTCCGGCTCCCAGGATTCCGGCTGTCAGGAAGTTTCAGCGCAATAGTAATGTTTTGAAACATGGCACTGGTTGGAGATGCGTGGGATGATTTCAAAATTAGGAGTTACGTTTGAAAGCACGGGATATACAAATCATTTTTACATTCACAATTAATTAGTTGTAGAACACGGGACTAATTGAGCATACGTGAGGCAAGTTCATTGCAGTAATGGAGCCTTTAAACACGGCAATACTCGGGGGTTATGCGAGGTTATAAGACCAAGAAAGGGCAGAGCAATGCTATGAGTAAACGAGTTAGTCAAGAAGTGAAAAATGGGAAGGAGAGCTAGATCGAAAATGTTCAGAGTGAAGACAGTGAGGAAAAAAATGGACAAAAACGGTACAAAGTAAGCTTTTTAAAGCACTAGACACACATGACTCAAAAAGAGCACTATTCAGGACAAATTTAACAACTACCTCCTCACACAAGAAGAAACGATCATAAAAATGGACTGAATATTGCTCTTGACTCGACAACAAGCAGATCAAAGAAAATCCAAGTGACCAGCCGCCGTGGCGAAGTGGTTAGCCTCACCGACTCCCGGCCGGGAGGTCGTGGGTTCGATTCCCATCAGAGATATGTGCGATTTTTCTGCCCCGACTTCGCCTACCCAGAGTTGAGTTTGCTGCGGGCTCAACTGGGAAGACTGGGATCACGCAGTCGAGTTTCATCCACTGAAAGGATGTGTCTCTGAGAGCATTGCTCAAATATCCTGAACAACACTGCAGGTGCCTGTATCTCTCGGGCCTGGTTGACGCCGGAAGTACATTATGAAAGTAAGCGTAGAGAACAGCCCTGTCATGTAGTCTCAGACAGGAATGGAAATCCGTAGCATTATCTTTATTATTCTCATTCTCATCGATCTGCATGAAAAAAGTCTCAAATTCTGTGACCCTTCATGCTCTGCCTTCATGGTGACCTCAGTTTCGATGTCTTGTCCACATCTGTGGCCTTATTTTCATTCCGTCGGGGTCATCGGTATCGAAATGTTCATGGGGGTTGTTGTTGGACTGACGTGGTGGCGCCCTCGGAAGGGAGAGTTCACTCACGCCAGCTCCGCGATAAAGCAATGATTGTCGTCAGTAGGGGCTTAGTATGTGGTGTCCTGCTTATGTTCAGCCACTGAACACCACCGAAGTGACTCGGCAGCAGTACAGTGTCTCCGCCGGTAGGTTGCCTTTTGCCGACTTGACACTGACTCCTCCTCCCTGTGGACTGCTGATGCCAGGACTGCTGGGACCGGGATGGGATGTGGCTGAAGATGGCGGGTAGGAATGAGCGGCGTGGGTGCAGTTCCACTGAGATGGCACAGAAGATGAGAGAGAGAGAGAGAGAGAGAGAGAGAGAGAGAGAGAGAGAGAGAGAGAGAGAGAGAGAGAGAGAAATCCAAGTGTGCTGAAAGTAATGAATTGATCAAACGAATGACTTTCTAACACTCCGTTAAACAGTCGTGAGATGTTGACGAAATTCTTGCAGTGTTCTCGAAACACAGTGGAGAGACAATAACAAATATCGAACTGCCACCTGCGAAAAAAAAAAATCTGACACACATAGGGTGGCCAACGGCAGGCACTCCATCACTAATTTTCATTTTTCCACGAGAAAAAAAAGTGCAACACTACCAGAACTGCTTCACTAACAATGTGATGAGCCATGCGAGCAATGTAATACTCAAATCATTCTGAAAGGAGAAAAAATTACGGCCACAAGCACATACCAATATTGTTGTGGAACAGGCT
The DNA here is from genome assembly GCA_016801955.1 of Conus betulinus. Classification (NCBI taxonomy): domain Eukaryota; kingdom Metazoa; phylum Mollusca; class Gastropoda; order Neogastropoda; family Conidae; genus Conus; species Conus betulinus. The sequence goes on from JADBJO010006057.1 coordinate 74,587, forward strand.
GGATTCCACAAATGCACCTTTGAACAGATCCCTGCCTGCGTATTCTTTCCAAGAAAAAAACAAACTTTCAACACCAAAAGGAGTTTATCACGTGTTCATAAACTTCAGAATACGTTGTGAGCCACTATGAAAAAATAACCATCAGACAGAAGGAATTTCACACCAATCAGCAACTCTACCCTAGAGCAACACATGCGGTACCCACACAGGATGCATTCAGTGTTTCCATACTTCGATTGGAGTTTGTCAGGGCTGCTCTCTGGCTCTCGCACTTTTCAACATGTTGTAGTAATGCATTATGCTCAATGCAATTCAAGGTCAAGTCAGCACGGTCAGCACTGGTAAAAGAACCACCACGAAGCTTAGCTCTGCAGACGACTTCGATAGCCTGGCGCTGACAGGCAGTAAACAAGAGCTCGCCTAGCATGTTAAAGAAAATGAAATAACGACAAGACTCGACATGGAAATCAGCACCAAGAAGAACAAGTTGATGAGCAATGATGATACCACCATCGCTATTGATGTAACTATGGACGGTAGCTGGAAAGTGTTCGGCAGTTCACTTACCATCATGAGCGATGGCGGATCTAAACCAGAACCCCCCTAAAGAAACATTAAAGACAACACCAGCCCTGTCCAGACTGACTATATGAAAGGAACAATAACACGTGAATGATGCATACGATCAAGATCCTGTGTGCACTCGTACATTCCATCTTCCTGTATGCATGTGAAACATGAATCCTTTGAGCAGGTCCCGAAAGAAGGATCAACGTGACGAAAATGAGACATTGTCACAAAATACAAAACATCAGATATACTGATCACGTCACCAATGAGACATTGTCACAAGATACAAAACATCAGATATACTGACCACGTCACCAATGACCACTGCGCCAAACCATCGAGCAGTACATCGAACCACACGAACAGCTGAGGGCATTAGTTAAGAAAAGAAAACCGTGTTGGCATGGTAATGTAACAAGATCCATTGGCCTTGCTGAATCTGTCCTCCAGGGAACTGTTCGCGGAGGAAGATGGAGGGGGAAACAAAACGAAAACAAACCAACAAAACACGATGCCGAATGGACGTGAAATCTTGGGAAGAGGCCCGTGCCTTACCACACAGCTGACAGAGACAGAGAGATCTTGTGAACAGATCCTTACTGTGGTGCTTCAACCACTCTTTGTGGAATTAAGGGAGGTGGAGAGGAGGAGAAGCAGGAGCTGGAGCAGAAGAAGAAGTGGGTAGCTTTATCCCTATGATTATGTTTCAGCAAACAGCACAGGCTGCAGAATGAGCGAGGAAACTCCACAGCATAATTATGTCTTAGAAGACAGCACAGACTGGTCAATATGTGAGCAAAGCTCACGGCAAGAATTCCGTTTGGTTGGCCGTATATTAGGTAATTTTAATGGCAATAACAATGTTTTAGAGTACAGCACTGATTGGGGGACATGTGATGAAACTTTACTGCACCATATATGTTTTGGATCCCAGTCCTGGTGATGGATACATGAGATATGTTCACAGCAAGAATGGTGTTCTAGAACATGGTCACGGTGGGGGGGGGGGGGGGGGGGATAGGTAAGTAAGATATGTTCACAGCAGTGATGATGATATTTCAGAACACGGCCACCGTTGGGGTTATGTGAGTACGTTCACATCAATAATGATGTTTTAGAGCACAGCCCCAGTCGGACATATGTGAGGAAACTTCACAGCAATATAGATGTCTTAGGACACGGCTCTGGTGAGGGATATGTGAGGTATCTTTGGGACAATAATGTTTTAAGACTCGATCCCTATTGGGAATATGTGACATACGTTGAGAGTGACAATGGTATTTCACAACATGGCCCTGGTGAGGAATATATGAGTTGAATTCACGGCAAGAATAATGTTTTGGAACACGGTCCCTCTGGGGACATGTGCGGCGATACGTCCACAGCAATGCTGATGCCTTAGAACAAATCATGGTTTGGGATATGCGGGATAAATTCACAGTAAAAATGGTAGGCTAGAACACGGTCCCAGGGATATACAAGTATAGTAAGTTCACAGCAATAGTAATGTTTTAGAATACTGGCCGGGTTGGGGATATGCAGGTGCATTCATAGCAATATTGATGTTTCTGAACATGGCTCTGTTTTGGGGATGTGCGGTACGTTCACAGCATATATTGATGTTTCAGAACACGGCTTAAGGTGGGGATATATGGGGTACGTTTACAGCAAACATTGATGTTTCTAGAACACAGCTTTGTTTGGGGATGTATGGGGTACGTTCACAGCAATATTGATGTTTCAAAACGCAGCTCTGGTTTGGAGATATATGGGGTACGTTCACACCATACATTGATGTTTTAGAACACGGCTCTGACTGGGGATATGTACGGTACGTTCACAGCAATATGGATGTTGAAAAAAACAGTCTCTGTTGGGGATAAAGGGGGACGTTCCAGCAATATTGATTTTCAGAACACGGATCTATGTGGGGATGTATATGTGAGATACGTTCACTGCAATAATGATGTTTCAGAACACACCTTGGTAGCGACATATGGGGTGCGTTCACTGTAAATATTGATGTTTTAGAACACGACTCTGACTGAGGGATATGTACGGTATGTTAAAAGCAATAATGGCGGATGAAACCGCAAACAGTCCTTGTGAGTGACAAATGGGGTACACTCACCCAGTCAATATGGGAGGTAAATTTTGGAACATGGTCCTGCTGACGGGGATATGTGACGTGTAAAAAAAAAATTCACAGCAATAATGATGTTTTTAGAAAACACGCCTTGAGTGAGTGATGCGTAATGCAAGTCCACGTAAAACTGATGTTTTCGGACACATATCTGGTTTTGAGGGATATGGGAGTACGTTCCAAGCGATAAGGCAATGTTGCTTGATAGCTCAGCCGACCGCAAAGGGATATATCCGAGTTGTCACAGTGATAAACGTGGTTTAGAACACAAGTCAATGGGGATATGTCCGGCACGTTCACAGCAATAACGATGCTTTAGAACACGACCCGGTGATGATGTTAGGGCACGTTCACAAAAAAAAAAATTCACACGACCATGGGTATATGTCCGTTTTAAACAGGAAAACATGTTTTAGAATATTGTTCTGGTCTGGAATGTGTGTGGTATAACGATGTTTTCGGACACACGACCCTGGGGGATGTGAAGTACGTTCCACAGCGATAACAATGGTTGAGAACATAGGTCTGGTCTGGGATATGTCCGGCACGTTCACAGTGATAACGATGGTTTAGAACACGACCCTGGGGATATGCGAGGTGCGTTCACGGCAGTAGTGATGATTGAAACACTGCTGTGGTTTGGGAGATACGAGGTACGCTCACCGCCATCGACACGGCGCCGTGCTGAGGTATGGCAGACAGTGGGAGAAGAGCTGTAGCAGATAGTGAGAGGATGTATTTCTATGTATCACACACACACACACACACACACACACACACACACACACACACACACACATGCACGCACGCACACACACACGCACGCACGCACGCACGCACGCAGACACACACACGCGCACACGCGCGCGCGCGCGCACGCACACACAGACACATACACACAGGTGGATGAGGGATGGGGAAAGGGGCGGGCAGGAGAATATACAGGAAGGGGATGTTGATTCGGGGTAGGGAAAGGATGGAGTTTGGGGAAGTGGAATACTTGACACAGATCGATAGTCGAAAAGATTTCATCAAAACCAATATGTTTATTTGCCAGAATTCCTCCCAGTTGTACATCGGCGACAGTGTGTGCTGGACAGAGAAGCACGTGGTCAGGAATTCAGAATACACGTCTGTTTACAGTTAAGCAGAGGCCGGCAGAACGACGACGCCGTTTCTGAACGTTATTGGTACAAGTAAAAGACAACTGTATCTTCCCACGTTCATCTTTTTCTCCTGTCTTTAGATGTCTTTCCACATGAGCAATGCCTTGGATGGGTGATTATGATCATATCTGTCACAATCTGTGTCAGTCTGTTAACCACTTGACCCATCTTATGGCTCCGGTACAAAACCATTGTGTGTGACGTCCAGCATATTGCGGTGCTGAAAACAACACATTGATCTTTTCCTGCGAAAACATTTCAAAGGTTGTAAATCAAGTCAGCTGACATACAAGAACTGATGTTACCCTTTACGAAGATAAAATGCAGATATTGAAAAAAATACTTGCCCGTATTTAAAAAAAAAAAGAAGAGACTAGATTTGAGACAAAATGTCTCAAGAGCAATTGTAATGCCAAATTTTTTAACAGTGGTGCTAACATTTGCCAAATCTCATATTTCCTGAATGATCGTATCTTCAAACACTCGAATTTTCCAACATCGCATTTCACGATTTACAAGAGATCTTTAGTTAGAGCCTACGATATTACTCATCAACAGATATTTCTTAAATAACAACTTCACCGGTTCTGAAACTCATGTTTTCCTACTCGTCATATAACGACTTCTCAAAAATCAACTTTCTCAAATGGCTAGATCACGAGTTCGTAATATTCTTATTTTCGGCAATTGCCATTTCACACGAGTTTTAAACGTTTTCGTCCCCCAAATGGCTTCGTCGCTGGAAATGTATTACAAAATATTTTCTTCTAAATGTTTTCTTAAGTCCTTGTGGTGGAATCAGCTCAGAGAGAAAAATCTATGGCCAACCCAAAACTGTTATCAATATTGTTTATGAACAGAAGCTAGGAACTGTTCAACATTTCGCTTTCCAGGTATCTTTATCAGCGACCTAAAGGGCAGCGAACTCAGTACTTGCACTGTCCAGACTGAAACCCACGTTTGCATCTTCCTGTGTGCATGCAAAAGAAATGCGCCCCTAAATCCTATCTAGAAACAAGCATTCAAGCCGTGAAAATGAGGTGTTACTGCAAGGCACTAAATGTCAGGTATCTGGTCACACGTACCGTCAACAAATGCGTCAAACTATCAAGCAGCACGTTGGACCATATGCAAATCTCAACTGAACCAGTTACACACAAAAAATAAAGAAAAAGAAAACTAGCTTAGTATTATTGCCATGAAACAAGGTTCAACGACCTTGCTTAAACTCTGAAGCGATCAAAGCTAAGTAAACTCTGAAGCGATCAAAGCTAAGTAAACGCTGAACTCTGAAGCGATCAAAGCTAAGTGAATTTCGTTGTCCTATTTTGTTTGTATCTTGCCTGAAGAAGACCTAAGAGGTCGAAACGCGTAGTGTTTTGTCATGTGACTCGTTTGTCCACGTTTCTCTGGGCGGTTCTCTAACATTTATTAAGACTTGCTGAAACCGTCTTTCGGAGAACTGTTGAAGGAGTGAGACGAGGGTTAAAACCGAAAATAAACGACGAATTAACAACAATTTAGACTAGACAGGGGAAACATCTGGCATACAACCAACAGAAGTGGAAGATTCGGTGATGGTGCTGCCCCATTAAGTCCCCACGGAGTTCAGGGAAAAGAAAAAGAAGACACCCACCCACCAATTATTTCCCTCCTTCGCCAGTAGATCCCGGGAGCTTTGAGTTTTTTTTCACGCTTGGTCCTGTGGGTGGGTGGGTGTGGGGAGTTTATTCTTACAAGCAGTGACTTGTACACACATTTCTTTGATGCTTTTTAACGCTCCGTGCCCCCTACCTCAATGTATCTTCAGCTCATGTGGTAGTATATTTACCCAGGACATCTGTTGACATTCAACCGTATTTCATATACAAGAAGGGAAATTAAGCTATGCAGAGGCCGGAGGATAATAATTTTCGTGGCAGCGGTAATCTGCAGTAGTAGTAGTAGTAGTAGTAGTAGTAGTAGTAGTAGGAGTAGGAGTAGTAGTAGTAGTAGTAGTAAATGGCCCCATCTGCCTATAAATTTGAAACATTCTGGCATATCAAGCCAAATAATGATTTTAAACACCAAGCTAAGGAAATCAGTAAATCATTAGTATACAGTAACAACAAGGATATGCTGAAGATACAGTTCGAAAAAGAGACCGTCATCCTTTGCTTCACACAAGTTGTCCACCATATGCTACAATGCCAGAGCTGAGAGCGCAGCTAATCCCCCCCCCCTCCCCTCCCCCAACCCTCCGCACTCCATCTTGCTCCTCTCTTCTCTCCCTCCACGTCCCAGTATTCAGACTGCCATAGGAGTGTTCTCACCGTGGAATGAGGAATAAGCAGAAAGGGTGGGTCAGCCTGTCCCACCTACATCATCGACACACCTCCTGGACAAGTTCACCGTCGGGATCTCCACGACCCAGCTGAATAGAGAAACAGAAGCTGTCGTGCGTGCGCGTGTGTATATATATGTGTGTGTGTGTGTGTGTGTGTGTGTGTGTGTGTGTGTGTGTGTGTGTGTGTGTGTGTGTGTGTGTGTGTGTGTGTGTGTGTGTGTGTGTGTACTGCGAGGTTACGACAGCAGCGTGCGGAAGATTCACCCCCTACTTCCCGGAAGGCGCCGACATTCCTGATCCAGAGCTGGCCGAGGATTTTTGCCGGTGATGAGGAGGACGATGCTGCCGAACCTGATGGGGACACCACACCCCCTCCAGAGGAGTCGGTGCCCGTGGAGTGGGTGCCCGTCAGCAGGGAGTCAGTGCCCGAGTGGTGGACGGTCTCACCCGCCGAAGACGGGGATGGTCCTTGGTGTACTCCAGAGAACAGCTGGTGCAGCTTGTGCAGGAGGTCGGCGGAGCCTGTTCCGGACGGCTGCCCTTCATGGCCAAGGGGTACGAAGGAGGCATGATGCTGGATCCTTGGGTCCGGGAAGCCGCCCGCAGTGGGCACGTCTGAGCCGGACGAGCCACCCGAGGAAGAGAGGGGGACTTCGGCGGGACTCTGAGCGACGACGACGACGTCTTTCCGCCGGCTGATCCGGCTCCACTGGAGCCCGTGGAGGGGGAAGAGGCGTGGCTGGATGACCCTGGGTGAAGGTGACCTTGATCTGCGGAAGCTGACGATCCTCCGGTAGAACGAGCAGAACTCTGAGAGGTAATTGTTCCCAACGCCCCGCTCACGTTACCACCGTTCTTTTGTGAGGTGGATGTTGCAGTCGTTTTTTTGGTTGTTGTAGTGGTGGTTGGTGTGGAAGGGGTGTTGGCGTTAGTGTTAGATCCGCGTCCAACGTTATGGAAGAAATCCGTGTTGGGCCCAAAGAGTGAAAGGTCAAGGCCTTCAACAGGGTTGACCTTGACCATCACGGTTTCCTTGACGACGGGCACGTTGGAATGCTTTTCCTCATTACATACAGATCCGGTCTTGCCGTTTGTGCAGTTACACCTGAAACTGGATCACACACAGCAAGTAACACCATTATGGGATATGCACATATAATCATCTGACAGGGGCGGATAAGGAAAGGGCTTGGGCAACAAGGATTGTAAGAAACTGAAACGGAGACTGTGTTTTATTCAAACTTGGTGCTGTAGTGTATAACGCAAAAGCTCTAAACGTTCATGTTACAACAATGTTGATGCTCATGAAGGATAAAATATTTCATTTGGATATGTTGTATCTGTATAATGTTGACAAGCTATCAAAAAAAAAAAAAAAAAAAAAAAAAAAAACCAAAATGTGAAGTGTCTGCGCATGTCAAAGGTATGCATTAATGATTTTTTTCTCGGATTCTATGTTGAACTTGAACCCAGGACACCCTTGATAAACGTTTGAAACTAGCCATCTGCAACATGAATTTGACATTTTGTACGTTCACAGAGAGAGAGAGAGAGAGAGAGAGAGAGAGAGAGAGAGAGAGAGAGAGAGAGAGAGAGAGGGAGGAGGAGGATAGTCTTTATTTTCAAGGTTAATAGATAAGCAAATATTCTTTTCTTTTAATTTGGACCTTGTCCTGGGAAAGGCTTGAGAGTAACTAGCTACTTAAATTGAAACATTTGATTCATATAGATATCTTCATAGTTCATTGTAAGCAATTATCGCAGGACAGCAGCTTGTCATCAGTTTTCACATGAAAAATAAAAACTATCTCTACAGCAAAATGATGAAAAGATGCCACAATTTAAAATGAATTGTTCATCATTATCATATAAAACATACGAAGAATGTAATTTCTCAAACTTGTGATTGCAAAACACTCAAATGCTAGCACCAAATCGATTACCATCTTGAGAAACAGATATGATCAGAGAGAGAGAGAGGGAGAGAGAGAGAGAGAGAGAGAGAGAGAGAGAGAGAGAGAGAGAGAGAGAGAGAGAGAGAGAGAGAGAGAGAGAGAGAGAGAGAGACAGAGAGAGAGAGAGAATCTTTGTGCGTTCGAGTAAGTGTTTGAGTATATCTGTAACAAGATGCTGCATAGGAACAAATAAACAATAAACGAATAAACACATTGTATGAAAACATCTTGCAGGCACTGAATAAATAAAAAAAAAAACAGTGAGATCCAACACTGTAGCAAAATATACCAAAGGATAGACAGACAAAGAATGGAGCGATTAATACCTAATAAACAATAAGTAGGTAATGGATTAATAAACAAACAAAACAATAAGTGATTGAATGAACATACTTAATATACAACAAGTAGGTAATGAATGGATTAACAAACAAAACAAATTAACACATGAATGAATAAAGAGATGAATAAAAGAATAAATGAATGAATGAATAAACAAAGAAATGAATGAGTGAATGAATAAATAAATGAATGAATAAACAATAAACGCATACGTAAGTAAATGGTTAAATAAATAAATGAAAATAGAATAGATAGAGAAATATATCAGCAGCAAACAAACGACAACTGTACCACACCTGCAAACGCCGTCGTCCATGCTGTTGATGCAAACACCGTTGTTGCACACATTTTTCAGATTCTGACAATCGGTGCAGTTTGATGCTGTCACTGCGGCTGCTGCTGCTGCTGCTGCTGTCGGTGGTTCTGGTGGTACTGGCATGGCCACACGTGCAGCAGCCGGTAGCAGCAAGATGCTGAGCAGTACACAGATAAAACTCTTCATCTTCGCGGGATGGCCAAGATGGCCAGCTTCGGTGAATCGGTCAGTTGAACGTGGGATGACCGGCACTGGCACCCGCAGTTGAAAAAGAATGTATATCTCCTCCTCCTCCTTCTTCTTCGTATTCTTGCTCTCCTCCTCAACTCTCTTGTGTCTTTTCCTTGTCAGAGATTTGTCCCTTCTGTTTGGATGGATGATCGCAGGTACTGTTTGAAATCTGTAAAACATTTCATCATCATCATCATCATCATCATCATCATCATCATCATCATCATCATTGTGGTTGTCGTGGTGGTGGTGGTGGTGTCGTCGTCGTGTCGTCATCTTTATCGTCGTTTTCAATGATATGGTAATATTGTTAACTCAATATATCATTCTCATTCAATTTTTATTACCAAGTGGCTTATAGGGATAATACAAATCTCCTTCTGAACCGCTGAAAAGTTTAACTTTTCAGTCTTTTGAGTTTGTCTTCGGTCTGAAAATCCTCCTCTTCCGGTTGAAAATTAACTTGAGATCTCTTAACTTGGCTGTGTGGAGTTTGCATACCGTACTTATCCACACCTGAACGAAACGGCGTAAATGAGACACATACCCGTCACGTCGAAATTCGATCGCCAGTAGTAGTTCCCTTCCCCCCCACCCCCACCCCCATCCCCACCCACCTCCAGTAATTTAACGAAACACAGGGACTAAAGATTATTTAACCGATATCCATTTCCAGAAATTTCTGATGACTCTTCCTATTTTACACGCTCGTTGTTCGAAGCTGCTTTTGCTGAACATGGGAAATGGTAAATTTGGACAACAGAGCTATGAGGGTTGGATGCGTACCAGACTGGCCCTCTACGTCAGTGGTCATGGCCATATGTTTGTAACGTGGAGGTCGTTGGTTCTTGCCCCACTAAGGTCAATTGTTTTATATAGTTGATATTTAATTGAAAGACAAAATCACACATAAATCCACACCTGAACGAAACGGCGTAAGTGAGACACATACCCGTCACGTCGAAATTCGATCGCCAGCAGTTCCCTTCCCACCACCCGCACCCCATCCCCACCCACCTCCAGTAATGTAACGAAACATAGGGACTAAAGATTATTTTCCTCTTCATTTTTTTTGTCATTACACTCTTAGTTTATACAATACGACACACGATGTAACAATCACCATGTGACATGCGCTTGTGTAATTGCCATGTTATTTTACACTCTCAACAGAAAGGTCGGGGTGAAGGGCAATGGAAAGCGCAAGTGCAGTCCACCCAGTGGAAAAGGGTTTAAATTTTCGTATCTTCATTTTGGTTGCGCAGTCCTTTTGATTGTCCTTTCGATGATTTTTTCTATTTGTGATGTTTGTTTTATTTCTGCATCTTAATTCAAGGTCTTGTGCGATGCGTGCTAGTGGAGGGATTCAGTGTTTTCCATATAGCACGTGGATGTACGGTGTCAGTATGACGTACGTGTCTGAGCAAACCCAGAGCACAGCGCTGGGACAGCTGTGAGGAGAGGGTTTGTGTGCCAGCGTCTATACTGACTATACTGTCTGACATAGTCATGGTCCCGACATGAGACGTGAAAAAAAAAAAAAGAGACTCAGCAAGACGTTATCCTGACTGATCAGGTGAAGGCGGCACTCGCCACCAACGGTTGAACGAAGCCTGCATTGTCAGTTCACTCAGCGAGGGGCTCGCTCAAGTTAGTGTCTTGTAATCCTTAGCACAATGACGCGAAATGTTGACAGAGTGGCTCACTCAGTGCAGTACAGGCCTTAAACTCGAGGAGCAGAGTAGGCTCGCTCAGTGCTCGGTGAGATGCAGGCCTTGGCATATTCAGACGAAGACTATCTCGCTCGGTGTTGGACAGGGTTAGCCACGTTTAGGCAAAGCTCTGACAGACTGCCTTGCCTCATGTGGAAAAACCCTAGGCACATTTGGGAAAAAAATTCTGACAGTCCGGCTTGCTTAATAAGGAAAAGGTCTATGCCCATTTAGGCAAAGCTCTGACAGACTGACTTGCTTCATTAAAAAAGAAATCCTAAGCACATGTGGACAAAAGCTCTGACATTCCGGCTTGCTTAACGTGAAAAAAAAAAAAAGGCTACGCGCACACTTGGGCAAAGCTCTGACAGACTGACTTGCTTGATGTAGTACAGGCTTAAAAACACATTTAAGGCACATTTCTCATTGAGATACATGCCTTAGCACAGTCCGCCCAAGTCCTGACACAGTTCTGACGGAAAAGCAGAGGGAGCGAAAGTCACTCTGGAGGTTTATAATGCTCGGGTTTCTCGCGCCTTTAGAGCCTGCTTTTAAGTCGCCTTCCGCTCCTTATCTCCCATCCCCCTCCCTCATCCTCTGCCCCCACCACCCCCAGTCCTTCCTTCTGAACTTCCCTCTCCCTTCCTTCCTCCCTGGCCTAGCTGTCAACAGGCTCTCTGTGTTGTCTGGGTGTGGCTATCTGCCTTCACAATTCTGTTGATGAATGACGGTGGCCATTCTAGGGCGGTTCTCCATCCTTCTCCGCCCTCCCATCCTTTCTCCGCCCGTCCATCCCCCTTCCCCCCCCCCCCCCCCCCTCCCATCTCTTTGCCCTGTCATTACTTCACAACCCCATCCCAAAGTCTCTCTACCTACCTTCTCCCTCGCTTCAACTCCTGTTGTGTCATCAGAAGATTAGTAAATCGTGTGTAATAGTTACGCATAAAAAAAAAAAGCTTAGCTGAAAAAAGCAACTAGGGGGAGGAAACAGGACACAGTGACACGTAGAAATGAGGGAGTCGGGGGGAAAAGGACGGGACAGGTAAAGACATAGACGTCTCTGGTAAAGACAACGTGGTAGTGGATCCCAGTCAGTGTTCTGAACACCTCTGTGACTGCCCATGACAGAGTGTCTCTGAAGTTGGTCACTGGGCGGACAGGGCAGGGACTGGTCTCTGTCAGTGGTGGCTGTGATTTGTGGGATGGTGTGCTAGAGTGGGGTGTATACAAACTCTGTCCCCCACCCCCCCCCCCTCTCTCTCTCTCTCTGACCCCCCCCTCTCTCTCTCTCTCTCTCTCTCTCTCTCTCTCACTCCACCCTTTTCGGTCGGCTGGGCTATAAGCAACATTACCACTTATCTCCCCCCCCTCTCTCCCTACTCTCTTCTTCCCCGCCCCCTCCTCTCTCTCTCTCTCTCTGTCTGACTGTCTGTCTGCCCCCTTCTCTCTCATTCCCTTCCCCTCGCCTTCTCTCTCTCTGTCAGCTGTAGTGTGTGTGTGTGTGTGTGTGTGTGAGAGCGCGCGCGACATACAGACAGACAGACAGACAGACGAACAGATTGTACGGTCATAAATGTGCACAGTGTATTTTGTAAACTTGAGCATTTGTGCCATATGCATTCGTACAGAAAAAAAAAATAGACAAAGAATGTAAATTGGATGAACATCAAGAAAGAGAAAGAGAGAGAAACCGATAAAAGGATCCGGTTTATTCTGAAAAAACAAAACAAAAGAGAGAGAGAGAGAGAGAGAGAGAGAGATAAGAGAGATTGAGAGAGAGAGAGAGAGAGAGACATTTTAAGCAAGGGAAAGAAAAAAAAAAAGAGAGAACAAAAGACAGTGACAAAAGGATGGATGGAAAGGAATGCAGGAAGAAGAAACACGAGAGACGGTAGGAACCATTATAGTCTGAAAGAAAGCCAAAATAGACAGACAGAGGGAACATCGCTCAGCGCATCCTGATTGGGAAGCGGACACACAGCAACCTGTGATTGCCTCTGCCTGGATGTCAGTTTCTACACAGCGTGTGAATATCCGACACACCTGCCAGTTCACGCGCAGAGCACGTGTCAAAACAGGTAGGCCCTGTGTGTGTGTGTGTGTGTGTGTGTGTGTGTGTGTGTGTGTGTGTCTGTGTGCCTGCGTGTGGCGTGCGCGTGCGCGCGTGTGTGTTAGAGAGAGAGAGAGAGAGAGAGAGAGAGAGAGAGAGAGAGAGAGAGAGAGAGAGAGAGAGAGCATGTACACAACTTGACAAAACAGGCATGTGGCAGTGTTTGTGCGCGCGCTTGCACACACGTGTGTGTGTGTGTGTGTGTGTGTGTGTGTGTGTGTGTGTGTGTGTGTGTGTGTGTGTGTGTGATGAAAAAAGCAGCCAACATCCAGATAGTGGCAGTTAAAAATTTTCGGTTTATTAAACCTTCTTCAATAAAACCAAGGACCATGTGTGTGTGTGTGTGTGTGTGTGTGTGTGTGTGTGTGTGTGTGTGTGTGTGTGTGTGTGTGCACGCGCGCGCGAGTACAGGCTCGTGCGCGTGTGGGTTTTGCCCGAGGTATGTCCTATGTCCTTTATCAGTATGTCCTGCACATCCGTGTGTCCCCCATTGACTAGCACCGTTTCCTGTACATCACTGTGTCCATAACAATGTGTCTAGTACATCAGTGTGTCCATAACAATGGTTTAGTACATCAGTGTGTCCATAACAATGGTTTAGTACATCAGTGTGTCCATAACAATGTGTCTAGTACATCAGTGTGTCCATATCAATGTGTTTAGTACATAAGTGTGTCCATAACAATGTGTCTAGCACATCAGTGTGTCCATAACAATGTGTCTAGTACATCAGTGTGTCCATAACAATGTGTCTAGTACATCAGTGTGTCCATAACAATGTGTCTAGTACATCAGTGTGTTCATAACAATGTGTCTAGTACATCAGTGTGTCCACAACAAAGTGTCTGGTACTCAGTGTGTCAACTGATAATGTGTCGTTTGCATCAGTGTGTCCATTATTAATATGTCCTGTACACTGGCATGTCCTGTCCTGTATAAACATGTCCTACACTCCAGTGCATCTTTCATCAATATGTACAATGTGTTAGAATCTCCATTTTCAATATATCCTCATGCAATATGTTGTGCACACCAGCGCGTCCATTATCAATATGTACAGCACATCAAAGTGTCCAGCAAATATGTTCTGTGCAAAAGTGCGTCCATTATCAATGTGTACAGTACGTCGGTGTGTCCATTATTAACATGTGTAGTGCATCATTGTATCCATTATTGGTGTGTACAGTACATCAGTGTGTCCATTATCATAATATATCATCTGTACACGAATGTGTCCGAAATTGATATGAACTGCACATCAGTGTGTCCACGATCAGTATGTACTATACATCAGTGTGTCCGTTGTCAATAAGTACTGTACACCAGTGTGTTCATTATGAAAATGTCCCGTACACCGTGTCCAATATCGGTGTACTACACATCAATTTGTCCAATATCGGTGTACTATACATCAATTTGTCCGTTACCAATGTATACAGTGCATCTAGATGTCCATTTTCAATACGTTCCGTACATCTACATGTTCATAAACAATATGTCCCGTAAATCAGTATGTCCATTAACAAGATGTCCTGTAAATCAGTGTGTCCATCCTCAATATGTCCTGTAAATAAGTGTGTCCTTTAACAATATGTCCTGTAAATCAGTGTATCCATTAACAATGTGTCCAGTAGATAAATGTGTCCATTGACAATATGTCCTGTAAATAAGTGTGTGTATTAACAATACGTCCTGTAAAAAAGTGTGTCCATTAACAATATGTCCTGTAAATTAGAGTGTCCATTAACAATCTGTCCTGTAATTCAGTGTGTCCATTCACAATCTGTCCTGTAAATCAATGTGTCCATTACAATATGTCCTGTAAATCAGTGTGTCCATTAACAATATGTCCTGTAAATCAGTGTGGCCATTCACAATATGTCCTGTAAATTAGCGTGTCAATTAACAATATGTCCTGTACATCTGAGTGTCCATTGACAAAAAAAAAATTATGTCCTGTAAATCAGTGTGCCCATTTAACAATATGTCCTGTAAATCAGTGTGGCCATTCTCAATATGTCTTGTACATCTGAGTGTCCATGATCAGTGTGTCTGTACATAGGTTGCGTTTGGAGATCTGCACATAGGTCGATTTTGAGATCTGTACTTAGGCTGACATCTGTGATCTGTACATAAGCTGACTTGGACATCTGCGCATAGGTTGACCTTGACGATTTGTTCCTAGGTTCACTTGGAGAGCTGTACATAGTTTGACCTAGGATCTGTGCATAGGTTGACCTCGAAGATCTGTACATAGGTTCACGTTGGTGATCTCTACATAGCTTAACCCTGGAGATTTGTGAATAGGTTGATCTTGGTGATCAGTACATAGATTGGCCTTGCAGATCTGAACAGAGGTTGATCTTGGCGTTCTGTACGGAACTGATCTTGGTGATTTGTATAGAGGTTCACCTTGGTGATCTTTACATAGTTTAACCTTGAAATTTGCACATAGATTGATCTTGGTGATCAGTATATAAGTTGGCTTTAGTGATCTGAACAGAGGTTGATCTTGGTGATCTGTGCATAGATGTTGAGCTTGGAGGTCTTTGTGGAGGTCGATGAAATCTGTTTGTTGCTGGCAGCCCTCTATGCTGGACACGCACCACTGGTACCCTCTTTTGTTATATATTGAATCTCATATTTGTCAAATAATCTTCTGCATACAAATAATCGCGCCTGCGCGCGTGTGTGTGTGTGTATGTGCGTGCGTGCGTGCGTGCGTGCGTGCGTGTATGTGTGTGTGTGTGTGTGTGTGTGTGTGTGAGCGTGCGTGCGTGTGTGTGTGCCTGTGTGTGTGTGTGTGTGTGTGTGTGTGTGTGTGTGTGTGTGCGCGTGTGTGTGTGTGTGTGTGTGTGTGTGTGTGTGTGTGTGTGCGTATTCGCGTGCACGCGTGTGTGTTCCTATTTTCATGATGGGATATATTTTAAGCAGTTATTTCTTCTGAAATACAAAGAATAACCTTTTGCCAAATTTCTTTCACCTATACTGTACGTCAGGAAAATTAGAGGCAATACTTTATAAGTGATGATGAATTTTAGGATATTCAGGATATTCTGCTGACATAATACTTCCGTGTTTATGAGATATTTCACCAGTTGTGTAGCCCAGTAAGTTTAAATGCAAAAAAAAAAAAAAATGATGTCTGATCTTCGGCACAGTTATTTTTCCGTTCAGGATACTCCTCACGGTAGTTTGTACGCGTATTGTTACGTGTTGTATTTCATCAAATGGGAACAGTGTCAATAATTTCGTCCCAGGTCTATGTCCGTCGTGCTGGTGTGCCCGTATGTGTCGTGTATCGGGTGTTATGTCACAATTTTAGTGTCTACATATCCTGCGTATGTACTGCGCTTCAACAACCTATGTTCTTTAGGTAACTTCTAAATCATAGGAAAACACCTTATGAACATAAGTGACATTAGTTGGGTTGATGTGATAATAACTGCTTATAAAAAGCACAGTCGACGAGTGAAAAGAATAAGATGATCTGTTTTGCAGTCTGCACCTCCTCCTGAAAAGAGATTTTATTTGTTCAACGAGCTGAGTCAAAATTAAAAAAAAAAAAAAAAAAAAAAAAAAAAGGAAAAGAAAAGAAAACAAAAGATTTTTTAAAATATGACGTTATAGAAGAGGTACATGACCTACAAAATTTTAAGTTTTGAACAACTGACCACAAGGAAAATGAACTGTTAATTTGAAACGCAAATGTGGTTTCTTTTCTAGGGGAGAAAATACATGAACAATTTTACAGAATTGTCCGCCGGATGATGTTCTATTACTTTTTTTGTGTCATCAAGATGTTTTTTCTACACATCTTATCTCACCTTCCCGACATATTTTCTTCCCTTTACAAACTGCAGAATCCCTTTTGTTTTCCCCACACATCTTGTATTAGTTATACCACCACACCCCCCCGCGCCGCCTGTTTTCCAATACAACTTGTATCGTGCAACAAGATTTCTCCATACATTTTGTTTACCAGCTATCCCACCCTATGTGTTTTTCCATCCATCTTGTAATCAGCCCAGACCTCATCCGAAGTTTTCCTCCCATCTTGTGTCATCACCACGTCAACCTTCCGCAAGTTTCCCCAGTCCGTTTGCATCACACACGCTCCTACCCCACCTCCCCCAAGTTTCCATCTTACATTTAGCATAGTTCTATGTTTTTGTTCCTATGCTTTTGTATCACACCTATGTTTGAAAAGTATATCTTTTAATCGCCCACCATGTTTACCCCGTATACTTTTTGTATCATCTTCCAGTTTCCCGCATATGTCATATGTCATACCCCATGCCTGTCTCATATATTTTGAATCATTTTCCCACATTTTGCCACATATAGTTTGAATCGTGTGTGTCCCGTCTATGGTGTATCATTTCCTATGTTTGCCACGTGCATTTTTGTATCGTACCCCACGATTGCCCCGTATGTTTTTATTACCCCCCTTTGATAGCCCCGTATATTCTGTATCATTCCCCATGTTTGCCTCGTGTAGTTTGCATGATCTCTTGTGTTTGCTCTATACATTTTGTACCATCCTAAATGTTTTGTCTGTACATCTTGTACAGACTACATTGTTTTCTCCATACATTTTATGTCATCCCCGTGTTCTCCCGATGCATTATGTTCTACCCCCCCACCACCACCCCTTGCTTTTTGCGACGTCATGTTTGACTGTCAGTGTTTTCTTCATACATCTTTCAACATTCCCCATATTTGCCTCGTATATTTTGTATCATCCCAAATGTCTGCCCCATGAATTTAGTATTATCCCCGATGTTCACCACATGTATTTTATACCGTCCCCTGTGATTTCTCATGTTTTGTGTTGTCCCCAATATTGTCTTCCTGTATCTTGTGACATTTCCCATGTTTTCTTCCACGTATTTACCCCCCCCCCCCCCCCCCCCCCCCGTGCTCAACCAATAGATTTGGTATTGTCCTCCGTGTTTTGTGAATGTATTTCCTACTAAAGCCTATGTATGCTCTCTATATTTTGTATCATTCCCCATATTTGTGGATATATTTTGTGTCAACCTCCATGTTTTTTTTTTCATATATTTTTGTATCATCCTCCATGTTTCCTCCAGATATTTTGTTACATCCACCATGTTTTTTCTCTATGAAATCTGTATAATCACTCATGCTTTCTCCATACATTTGTATCATGCTCTGTGCACTCTCCATATATTTTGTATCAACCTCATGTTAAAGATATTTCACCCTTTTGCATCTTTTAGGTGTGTCTGGTTGGTTTTCTCTATTCCAAAAGATTCAAAGTTATTCAGTCTCTTTGCCCCCCTTTCAGGTGTGAATGGCATGTTTGCTCTATTCAAAAACGATTAAAGATATTTCAGCTTTTCCCCCTTTTTTAGTTGTGACTGGCTTCTTTGCTTATTTTCAAAAGTTCAAAGACACGTCCTTTTGCCGATTTGCAGGTGTGACCGACTTATTTGCTTTACACTCAAAAGTTCATAGATAATTAATCTGTTTGCCCTCTTGTATATGTCACTGTTACGTTTTCTTTATTTCAAAAGAGGTAAAGAGATCTAACGTTTGCCGGTTTATTTATTTATTTATTTTTGTGACTGGTTGGTTTGCTGTTAATCCAAAACATTCAAAGATATCTAATCTTTTTGCCCGTTTGTATTTGACCGGTAGGTTTGATTCATTTCAAGAAACTCAAAGATATTTTATGTCTTTGCCTCTCTGTTATTGTTTTTTTCCAAAGAGGTTTAAAAGATAATTCATCTGTTTACCTCTTTGTAGGTGTTAAAGACCCACCATACCAGACAACTTCACTACTGCAAAAAATGAAATATTTTCTGAAAAAATGAAATGAAATAAAGCAAAATAAGATTAAAGAAATTCAAATGAAATAGAACAGAATAGAAGAAAATAAAATACCAAACATTTCCAAACTTAAACAAACATTAGTTTTAAACAAGTTGTGTATGTGCGCGCGCGCGCGCGCGCGCGTGCGCGCGCGTGTGTGTGTGTGTGTGTGTGTGTGTGTGTGTGTGTGTGTGTGCGTGTGTGTGTGTGACGCTTATGAGTTTAAAAGGATTTAGCATTGACCGACACGATGGATAGTTTTTTCTTTTAATCAGTCTCTTTCTTCAAATTTGGCACCTATAGTATTTCTCGGATATAGTAAAACAGAGTGACATTTATCTTTATTAGTTCCAGCGTTTTTTTCCTACTTATATCATTTTTCTATTCTCGTCCGTTTTAAGCTGGAAGTTGTAAAGTATATTTTTCATCGCAAACATTAAGCCTCGTTCTCTGCAGAACAGACAGGTGATGATTATTCCGAGTGTTTTCTAAACAACTGAACAAACATCCCGTGAGTGAATGCTGGTAGTTATACCACCGAAGGCGCAGCTATTTGAGTGCCAACGCCATTTCCCAAGATGTTTCACCCGATTTTAGTTTTCGATTTGTTGAAAATTGATCCATGTTTCCATGTCCATTCAGACGGCAAAGATGACTTAAACTGTTTCAGATCAGTTTTTGTTTTAGTTTCATGATCTCAATCGGATTTGGATTTAAACCTTGAAGTTCCATCGCTGCACAGGTGTGCTGAACCCAGGCATGGCCTTCGCGGTCGGCAGGGCTATAACCAAGATGACTCAACCCGACCCGACCCAGGAAGTGTACAGAGGGAACGTAATGAATAGTTCATGTTAGACAGAAAACATGGGGGATGAAAACGAAAGTTTAGTTTGAGAAGTCAATAGATCATCCAGTCTGTGCCACCGTCATTACGTATGAAGGAAGAAGAACAAGACCGTGGCTTACCTGTCGGAAAGACTGCACACTGACGACCTCCTTAGAACCCCTCTGCATCCAATCAAGCATGCCAAATGCCGTGACGCTACGCACACACAACACATGTATAGACACGCGCGCACACACACACACTCACACACTCACACGTATGTGACAGGAAAGAAAGAGACAAGCCGTGACGATCTCTGGTAAAACTGCCGCTCCACCCACGGCCCGACCAATAATCATCTCTCCCTGCCCCTGTGACGTCACCTGATGAATGACCTGCCCTTGTCTGGGCGCTCTTTCCGTGTGGAGGTTGTCATTCATCCTTGTCCTGAGCTTTGGCGTGACGACAGAAAGCCGACACGAGCAGGACAACCCGCGTCTAATTAGCGAAGATGACGTAAATAGCACCCATCGTGACACCCGTGGCATGACGTCAGTGTGTATCCGTACATTATGTGGATGACGGCAGAGTGCTGAGTACAATACACACAAACACGCCAGCACGTCCAAGAACACAATCAGAGCATCTCGCATAACACAGAGTACGTTGATGTATTCAATACAGATTACCTTAAAGAACCCAATATAGATAATGCCAGCGTGTCCAAGAACCCAGTACAGCATTGTCAGTGTGTCCACGAACCCAACATTGATCATGTCAGTGCGTTCAAGGACCCAGTACGGGTCATGTCAACGTGTCTGATAACCCAGTGCACATCATGTCAATGTGTCCAATAACACAGTACAGATCATGTCAATGTGTCCGATAACCAGAGCAGATCATGTCAATGTATTCAAAAACCCAGTACACATCATGTCAATGTGTCCAATAACCCGGTACACATCGTCAATGTGTCCAATAACCCAGTACACATCATGTCAACGTGTCCAATAACCCAGTACACATCATGTGTCAACATGTCCAATAACCCAGTATGCATCATGTCAATATGACCAGTAACCCAGAACAGTTCATGTCAATGTGTCCGATAACCCAGTACACATCATGTCAATGTATCCGATAACACAGTACAGATCATGTCAATGTGTCCAGAAAAGCTAGAACAGAGAACAGATCATGTCAATGTGTCCAATAACCCAGTACAGATCATGTCAATGTGTCCCGATAACCCAGGACACATCATGTCAATGTGTCCAATAACCCAGTACATGTCCATGTGTCCAATAACCCAGTACACATCATGTCAGTGTGTCCAGAAAACCCATAACACATCATGTCAATGTGTCCAATAACCTAGTACAGATCATGTCAATGTGTCCAAAAAACACAGAGCAGATCATGTCAATGTGTCCAAGAATCCAGTACAGATCATGTCAATGTGTCCAGAAAACGCAGTAGAGATCATGTCAATCAGTCCAGAAAAAAAACAGTACAGATCATGTCAATTGTCCAGAAAACACAGAACAGATCATGTCAATGTGTCCAAGAATCCACTACAGATCATGTCAAAATGTCCGGAAAACGCAGTAGAGATCATGTCAATGTGTCCAGAAAAAAAAAAAAAACAACAGTACAGATCATGTCAATGTGTCCAGAAAACATAGTACAGATCACGTCAATGTGTCTAGAAAATCCAGAAATAGACCATGTCATTTGTCCAGAAAACTAGAACAGAACAGATCAAGTCAATGTGTCCAGAAAACCTAGAACAGATCATGTCAATGTGTCCAAGAATCCAGTACAGATCGTGTCAATGTGTCCTTAAAACACAGAACAGGTCATGTCAACGAGCACAAGAATCCAGTACAGATCATGTCAATATGTCCACCAGAGCAGATCATGTCAATGTGTCTAGAAAACTCATTACAGATCATGTCAATATGTCCAGAAAACCCAGAACAGATCATGTCAGTGTGTCCAGAAAACCCAGAACAGATCATGTCAATGTGTCCAGAAAACCCAGAACAGATCATGTCAGTGTGTCCAGAAAACCCAGAACATACCATGTCAATGTGTCGAAAATCCAGTACAGATCGTGTCAATGTGTCCTTAAAACACAGAACAGGTCATGTCAATATGTCCACCAGAACAGATCATGTCAATGTGTCCAGAAAACCCAGAACAGATCATGTCAATATGTCCAGAAAACCCAGAACAGATCATGTCAATGTGTCCAGAAAACCCAGAACAGATCATGTCAATGCATTCAAGAACTCGATGCAGGTCATGTCAGTGCTCACAAGAACCAGTACAGATTATATCAATGCGTCCAAGAACTGGTTAAGATCGGGTCAGTATGTCCAAAATGCCAGTATTGATCATATATCGGTGAATCAGTTCCTTTAAAACAAAAACGAAAAAAAAAAAAAAAAAACCAGATAAGTTCATTGTGTCCAATCAGACTTCTTCAGATTATCTCAAAACGCATGATCACGTAGTACAGGTCATCTCAATGTGTGTGATAACAACACAGGTAATCTCAGTGTATACGATCAGATATCACAACCCATCCTAGTCGTGATTGATCAGTTAACTGCGCTCGTCTCAAGATGCGCAATCACATACTATAGGTCAAGTCAATGTGTACGATAACGTAATACAGATTAACCCGTTGTATACAATTATGTAATATAGATCATGTCAGTGTATTCTGATACATAATGACAGATCACATCAGAGTACTGAATACATGACAAATCACCCTAAGGCATACATGATAAGGCCACCTCAGTTTGACACAGTTTATGGATAAATTTGAATGTTAGAAAATTTCTAGGGTCATCCAATTCTACGCGAATGCAGGACAGGGTCATCTTTATGTAACCAAGTACATGAAGAGGTCAGATTCAATATATGTCGAGGTCTTCTTGATGTACATCAGTATATGATAAGCCACCTTGATGTAACGTAATACGTGACAAGGTCACCTTGATGTAAATCAATACATGACAAGCTCACCTTGATGTAAACCCAAAACGTGACAGTGTCACATTCCTGTACCCAAAACGTGACAGGGTCACCTTGCTGTAACCAAAACGTGACAGGGTCACCTTGCTGTAACCAAAACGTGACAGTGTCACATTCCTGTAACCCAAAACGTGACAGGGTCACCTTGCTGTAACCAAAACGTGACAGGGTCACCTTGCTGTAACCAAAACGTGACAGGGTCACCTTGCTGTAACCAAAACGTGACAGTGTCACATTCCTGTAACCCAAAACGTGACAGGGTCACCTTGCTGTAACCAAAACGTGACAGGGTCACCTTGCTGTAACCAAAACGTGACAGGGTCACCTTGCTGTAACCCAAAACGTGACAGGGTCACCTTGCTGTAACCAAAACGTGACAGGGTCACCTTGCTGTAACCAAACGTGACAGGGTCACCTTGCTGTAACCCAAAACGTGACAGGGTCACTTGCTGTAACCCAAACGTAACAGGGTCACATTGCTGTAACCCAAAACGTGACAGGGTCACTTTGCTGTAACCCAAAACGTGACAGAGTCACCTTGCTGTAACCAAAACGTGACAGGGTCACCTTGCTGTAACCCAAAACGTGACAGGGTCACATTGCTGTAACCCCAAACGTGACAGGGTCACATTGCTGTAACCCAAAACGTGACAGGGTCACCTTGCTGTAACCCAAAAACGTGACAAGGTCACCTTGCTGTAACCCAAAAAACGTGACAGGGTCACATTGCTGTAACCCAAAACATGACAGGGTCACATTGCTGTAACCCAGTTAATGACAAGGCCCCTCTCCATGTAATACAAACCAAGATGAGGTCACCTTGATGCGATCCAGAATACAGAAGATTATTTTAATATCAATCAGTTTATGACAAGGTCACCTCGATGAAATCAAAGACATGATGAGATGACCTGGGTGTAACCAATTACATATAATAAGGTCACCTTGACGTCAGCTTATATGAGATAAGGTCACCCTGGAGTCACCCGATACTTGACACGGTCACACTAATGTATCAAAATAAGCGATAAGGCTATCTTAATGTAGCCCAATACACCATAAGGTTTTCCTGACGTTACCCAATACGCGATACGGTTGTTTTGACGTAACCTAATATACATGTGAAGATTACGATAAGGTTATCTTTATGTGAACACAATACACGACCAGGTTACCCCATACATGACAAGATTATCTTGACATAACCCAATACACGAGAAGGCTATATTGGTGAAACCCAATACACAGGAAGGTTATCTTTGATGTAACCCAATGCATGATAAGGTTATCTTGATGTAGCCCAATACACAACAAGGTTATCTTAATACATAATAACAAGGTTATCTTGATGTAACACAATGCATGATAAGGCTATCTTGATGTAATCCAGTACATGATAAGGTTATCTTAATGTAACCCAATACACAGGAAGGTTATCTGGTGCAACCCAATACACAATAAACTTATCTTGACGTAATCTAATGCACGATAAGGTTATAATGATGTAAACCATTACACGATTAGGTTATATTGATGTAACCCAATACACAATAAGGTTATATTGATGTAACCCAGTGCACGATAAGATTATACTGATGTCACCCAGTGCACCATAAGGTTATATTGATGTTACCCAATACATGATGAGGATTTATTGACGTAACCCAATACACATGAAGGTTATCATACTTTAACCCAAGGCACGGTAAGGTTATCTTGGTGTAACCCAAAGCACGACAAGGCTATATTGATGTAACCCAATACACAGGTAGATTATCTTTATGCAACCCAGGACACGATAAGTTATATTGATGTAACGCAATACATAAGGTCATCTGATGCACCCTAAATTCATGATGAGGTCACCCTCCTGTAACTTAAGATATGGTTAGGCTACCCTGCTGTAATCTGCTGCATGCACAGGTCTATTGGTGAAACCCAATTCACGATGAAATCACCTTCATGTAGCTCAATACATGACACGGGCACTTTGATGTAACCAAGTGCATCATGAGGTCACACTGTTGTAACCAAATGAATGACCAGGTAATCTTGATGTAGCCCGTGATGTTACCATGATGTGTGTGTGTGTGTGTGTGTGTGTGTGTGTGTGTGTGTGTGTGTGTGTGTGTGTGTGTGTGTGTGTGTGTGTGTGTGTGTGTGTGTTTGTACATGAGGGTGGGTGGATGAGAGAGAGAGAGAGAGAGAGAGAGAGAGAGAGAGAGAGAGAGAGAGAGAGAGAGAGAGAGAGCACAATATTTCGCAGCCTAGTCTGCACACAGCCAGAAAGTTCATAGAGAGTGAATCATAACTGTCTGTGAATTACGTCAACCACAGTCATGCTCTTGCAGATTGACAGAGATGGTCCTCGTCCGCGCATCATTTTAGGGCTTGTCCTCTATGGTATATTACCAGCGGCAAAAGGAGCACATTACTGGTTTATTCGTTAGAAGTAACGTTATCAGCATGCCGAAGAGCCATTGTCATTTTTTATGCGATTTTCTTTCTTCTTCTTTTTGTTAAAATTCTTTCTTCTCTCTCTCTCTCTCTCTCTCTCTCTCTCTCTCTCTCTCTCTCTCTCCTCTCTCTCTCTCTCTCTGTATTGAAATTTATTACACAGAATGCGGGTGGATGGTAGGTTAAGCAGTTTTTTAGAACCATCTCCTTTGTGTGTCTGTGGTCAAAAACTTAATGTATCTCACTTTTTACTTGAATGTTCCATAACAAAAGTGTATTTTCAATGTCTTCATGATAAGATTTTATTAAAAAAAAAAAAAAAAAAATATCTCAATTTGAGAAATTCATTTGTGGTCACACACATTCACAGC